>WNWK01000162.1:325000-487500 GCA_009830355.1 Cherax destructor | reverse complement strand
AATTCTGAAAAAGCATGTGAATACCTAAACTAATAAAACTGGCAATAATAGAGTAAATAACCGACTTTATATCTCCCAAGAGCGACATACTCCATAGTCACGGCGTCTGTAGCACTACTGGTCTCCCTCTCAGTTCTCCCTCTCAGTTCTCCCTCTCAGTTCTCCCTTGCTGTAGCAACTTAACTCTTGCTTATATCAATTAGCCTATGGTAAAACTGGTTTCGTTATACGTCGTTTCGCTTAAAGTCGCAGTTTCCAAGAACCTATGGACGACGTTAAGTGAGAAGAGAGGTAGAGGAGAGAGGTGGGGATAAACAGAGAAAGAATGACCAGAGAACGACAGAATCTGGAAGCTATGCTGTGGTTGAGGGAGAGAGTACACATACAGGGGAGTACACGATACTCGGGAGTACCTGGGAACATTAGGTAGTACATTGGATTACATCACATACCAGTACACTGGAATACGTGAGAGTACACGGCAGTAAAAGGTAGTAAGCACGGCAGTACATGGAAGTACAGATAGTACACAGCAGTTCACGGTGAGGTTCAAAACAGTACAGATAGTACATATCAATTCACGGTAGTACACGGGAGTACAGATAGTACGTAACAGCTCACGTTGATCCACACCAGTGCAGGGGAGTACACGGCAGTACACGGGAGAAAGATAACAAAGGACTAACACATACGATAACACCTACTTAACTCTTATCTCAGCTACGCTACTTCTGCCTTCCCTGAAGAGCAATGCAAAGTAGAAGAGAAACCCGAGGCGAGAATTAGAGACGGAGGCAGGAGATGAGAGAGACAGAGGAAGAAAAATAAAAACGGAGGAAGAAGAGAGACGTAGGGGAGGGGAAAGAGGGAAAGGAGAGAGACGAAGGAAGTGAGAAGAGAGAGATGAAGAGAAACGAAGGAGGAAGAACAGGAGGAGGAGCGATTAAAGAGAAAAATGTATTTTATTAAACACAAAAAAACACCGATTTCTCACGATAAATAAATACACAATATACAAAAATATACAAATCACAATATACACAATGTTCTTATCACAGTATACACAGTATACAAATGACAATATAAACAGTATACAAATCACAACATGAGCAGGACACAAATCACAATATAAACGACATACAAGTTACAACATACACAGTATACAAATCACAATATAAACGACATACAAGTTACAACATACACAGTATACAAATCACAATATAAACGAATACAAATCACAGTATACACATTATACAAATCCCAACATAAACAGTATACAAATCCCAACATACACAGTATACAAATCACAACATACACACTATACAAATCACAACATACACACTATACAAATCACTACAACAATACAATAATAACTCGTCACTCCTTGGCATTAAAAGCATCCATGATGCTGGTAAAGGGCTCGTGATCTGAGAAGAACTTCTCTCTTCTTGACTCACGAAATCGTAATGACACGATTGCAAACAAACCATACCACGGGTGGGGTTCGAACCCGCGGTCAGAGAGTCTCAAAACTCCAGACCGTCGCGTCCTCGGATCAAACCCATATGTTTCCCTTTCCCCAGGCGTTGTATGATTCCCTCCTAGAAATTAAGCCCTTCCAAAATACCATGTGCCTCGTATTAACCAAAATGTATCCACAAAATGAATAGAAAATACTCACGAAATACACAAAATATACTCAAAATACACACGAAATATACACAAAATACTCACAAAATATTAAAATACACACAAACTATTAAAATACGCACAAAATACACAAATAAAAAATATACGCAAAATATATTGATTATGCTTATGTATTTTTCTCGGCTACCTGTGTGTCGTATCCGTATCCTATGTGTCGTTTTGACCTAAGTGTCGTTTCCACCCATGTGTCGTTTTTATCCCCGTGACTTTTTATTCATGACGTTTTCATTGTGTGTCGTTTTCATTATGTGTCGTTTTCATTATGTGTCGTTTTCATTATGTGTCGTTTTCATTATGTGTCGTTTTCATTATGTGTCGTTTTCATTATGTGTCGTTTTCATTATGTGTCGTTTTCATTATGTGTAGTTTTCATTATGTGTCGTTTTCATTATGTGTCGTTTTCATTATGTGTCGTTTTCATTATGTGTCGTTTTCATTATGTGTCGTTTTCATTATGTGTCGTTTTCATTATGTGTCGTTTTCATTATGTGTCGTTTTCATTATGTGTCGTTTTCATTATGTGTCGTTTTCATTATGTGTCGTTTTCATTATGTGTCGTTTTCATTATGTGTCGTTTTCATTATGTCTTTTCACCGTGTCGTTTTTCACTTTTTTTTTCCACCTATGTGTCGTTTCCATCCCGGGCCGAGAGAACATGATAACTCTCGTAACAGACCACAAGTAAAAAAACAAACGGACAAACATGTATCCAGACCTATGTGTTTGGGTCATCTTTGTCTTGTTTCTTACAAACATAATCGTTGTTTATCCAGCTCCTGAAATACGTTACTAACAATATCATCTTTACACTTTCGTTATTAACTTGGTAATGTTGCCACTAATTGACTTCCATATCGCATAAATTATATGTTTATAGTACGTCTATAATCTATGTATATAGTTCGTTCTGCGTTATAGGCGTTAAGTGTAGCCAGATTTAGACAAAAGGGGAAGTATCCCCATTATTTATGCCGAAGTGAGATGGGGGGGTTCTTAGTCAGGCAAGTAATCTGTGGGGAGGGTGGCACACTGTGGGTGTCAGTCCCTATATTTATCCCAAATTTCTCCTCCATTTTCCTTCCAACGCTTTCTTCCTCCCTCCTTCCTTTCTTCCTTCCTTCTTTAATTTCATTGCTCTTCCTTCCTTCCTTTCACTGTTTTTCCTTTCATCATCCAACCCTTCCTTTCATCATCCAACCCTTTCTTTCTCTTTTCTTCCATCTCACTCGTTCCTTCCTTCTCTCCTCATTCCCTCCAAAACTTCCTCCATTCTTCTCTCCTTCCCCTCCCACTCTTCCTTCCTCCTCTCCCTCTCACAGTCCTCACGAGTCCTGCCCTCATCCTCCTGGCCTCCTGTAAGCTGGCCAGGAAGCTGGCTGTAACCTTGAGATATTTAGGCTCTTTAAGCTTGAAGGAAGACATATAGTGGAGTGCTAAGGGCGAGAAGTCAGGGAAGGAGGAGGAGGAGGTGGGGAGGGGAGGAGACGGGGAGGGGAGGAGACGGGGAGGAGGAGGAAGAGTAGAAGAAAAGACAAGGGAAGAGGAAGGGGAGGAGACGGGGAGGAGGAGGAAGAGGAGAAGAAAAGAGAAGGGAAGAGGAAGGTGGGGAGGAGGAAGTGGAAATAAGAGGATGGAGGGAGGGTGGGAGGAGAAAGGAATGGAGGTAATTTCAGAAGGGAGAAACAGGGGGGGAAAAAAAAGAGGTAGGAGAGAATAAGAGATGATAACAAGAAGGGTAAACAAATGCAGAAAACCAGGAGAGAGGCAGAGAAGAAAGCGTAGGAAACAAGAGAGAGAGAGAGAGAGAGAGAGAGAGAGAGAGGATAAAAGGAGCGGAGGGTAGGGTACACATTCTTCCCTTGACAAAGCTCATGTCAAAATGTTCACGAGATATGGGAATCTCTTCCCAGCATGTCCTCTCCTTGTTCACTAACGAAAGGGAGCAAAGGAGGGAGGGAAAGAGGCAGAGAGGGAGTTAGAGAGACAGGTGATGACAGAAAGGAAAAGGAGGGAGACAGAAAATGAGGGTTGGGCAGAGATATGTAAATTACTTGGGTAACAGACTAGTTAAGGGAACTAAGGATCCCAAAACAAGTTCCATCCCAACTACCTCCTAGTTAATAATAACAATAAAAATAATAAATATTAGCATTAATACAAATAATAATAATCTTCATCCTTTTAAAAGTAGATCTGCAGGTGTATATATCTGTATACTATACACAGAGTTTACAGTAATTCCTTTGCAGCTACGTTAATTGTAGCTTTAATGACCCTCGTGTAGTCGAGACATCTTTAATGACCCTCGTGTAGTCGAGACATCTTTAATGACCCTCGTGTAGTCGAGACATCTTTAATGACCCTCGTGTAGTCGAGACATCTTTAATGACCCTCGTGTAGTCGAGACATCTTTCATGACCCTCGTGTAGTCGAGACATCTTTCATGACCCTCGTGTAGTCGAGACATCTTTCATGACCCTCGTGTAGTCGAGACATATTTCATGACCCTCGTGTAGTCGAGACATCTTTCATGACCCTCGTGTAGTCGAGACATCTTTAATGACCCTCGTGTAGTCGAGACATCTTTCATGACCCTCGTGTAGTCGAGACATCTTTCATGACCCTCGTGTAGTCGAGACATCTTTAATGACCCTCGTGTAGTCGAGACATCTTTAATGACCCTCGTGTAGTTGAGACATCTTTAATGACCCTCGTGTAGTCGAGACATCTTTCATGACCCTCGTGTAGTCGAGACATCTTTAATGACCCTCGTGTAGTCGAGACATCTTTCATGACCCTCGTGTAGTCGAGACATCTTTCATGACCCTCGTGTAGTCGAGACATCTTTCATGACCCTCGTGTAGTTGAGACATCTTAAAACACACTGGCAACAATAATAATTTCGACAGTATTTTTTTTATTATAAAAACGACTTTAATTAAAGGTAATCAATAAAAAACTACAATAATGTATTTCTTAGACAATGTTGAATACTATTTTCAGTTATTTTCGAGAGAATCTGTTCCTAACTGCCAGTTTACCTTCTGATGTGTATGTCTAGGGCATTTACTATACACCGTGAGTTGCTTGTCATGGTGTATATATGTATATGTATAGATAGGGATTAAAGTATTCTTGATTGATGGCGAACAGATGACATACAACCTTAATGATCATCGTGTAATCGATAGGCTTTAAACCCCATTAACGAACCATTTGTTGATGCGTGAGCGCTGGACTGTAACAGTGTATACATATTTAGAGGGTGAATATCCCAGTATATATGCACTTAGAGTTCACTTTTAAGCCTCATACGCCAATATTTGGGATTAAAGTACACACACACACATTTACGTATAATATATATATATATATATATATAATATATTTATATTAGAGAGATAGTTTACTTCAATCCCTAAAGTATATTAAAGATTAATATATTCTCCTCTGGTAATTAACAGGTAATATACATCCTTAATAACCACTGCAAAGTCGATAGGCTTTAAAAGTACGGAACCAACTATTCTCTAAGACCCGAAAAAAATTTCATTTTCAACAGGTTGCAAAGCCTAGATGCACAGTCTTGCACAGGTGAGCTATCGGCTGTTTAGACACTGTTCCCCCCATAAGAGAACACTGTATCAACATTCGTAGTCCCAGATTATTCAACATCTTACCAGAAAATATCAGAAACGCTGCTGGGACAAGAGTAGAAACAAGTCTTCAAGAGGAAACTGGTCAAGTATCTTCACCAGGTGCCAGATCAACCAGGCTGTGATGGATATCCGGTGCTGCGGGACACCACCAACAGCAACAGCCTGGTTGACCAGGTTAACACCAGGCTCTGGGAGTAGAAAAACTCTCAGAACTCATCAACGGCATACCAGAGATAAATGTATTGATGCCCAGCATCCGTTGGTTAATCAAACAGGTTAACATCAACAGTCATACGGGATACATTAATTTTTTGCTTCCTGACGTAGAACAGAAAACTTTCTAGAGATTTTTCATGAAATTCAAGCAGTGCTTTTTTGGCATTTCTGTTAGAATGAGTATTTTAGTTTCATCTGGGGCTATTCCATATTTTGGACCACTTTATTTGCGCAGAGTTTCTAAATAAATTCAGTCAAACGCGTGGAATATCAAAGTAGAATTTATTACTTTTTTGTGTGTCGTGTCCCTGGGCTGTGCTACAGCTCTCGGGGATTATTATTTTGATTAAATTATTATTACAAAAAATAGTAACATTAAAAATAGTCTTAAATCTAGTTTAGTAATATGGTGCAAAGATTAGATTTATCAGATTGTATTAAAAGTAATCCGACATTGCCTCAGGACTGATCGCAGCGTAGTCATAAGGTTATTATTTTAATTTCGAGTTTTTTTGAGAATTGTTCCAGGTAGGGTATTGTGACTTGTATTCTTTATTTTTGTGTTTAGAAGACAATGTTTTTTTTCAGTCTCCGAGTGGTCAGGAAGTGGAAACATCTGGAGAGCGAAGTGGTAGAGGTAGAATTTGTGCATAGCTTTAAGAGGAGGTACGATAATGCTCACGAAGCCAGGAGAGTGTGTGTAGTATCTAATATATCTACCGGACACTTTTAAAAATGAACAATATTATTGTAAACACGAGCACAGCGCTGCTACTGTCACTACAAAACAGGTCAAAGAAACAGCTGATATCTTATACACACACAAATATGGCAAGGGTTCGTGGAGTTCCTGGTGGGCGAAACGTCTACTTCATAAAGATACCCCAGTTGTTGCGCATGTGTCTAATTCATCTCCATTATGTTCATTGTAATGAAACTGAGTTATGGGGAAAAGGAGGCAGGAGAGAATATATACCCTGGGAAGGTGGGGAGAGGAGCTTAGCGAGTCTAAGAAAATGACCGAGGTTTAAGCTCTTCCTCAAAACTGTTCTCCTACAAGATTGATGGACTGAACACATCGACTCCAGGCCGAGGGACTGATTACCTCAAACTCCTTACACCTTTCTGCTTTGTATTGGACTGATGAAGCCACTGTGTGGCGAAACGTTTCCTCAATAAAGATACCCAAGTGTTGCATATGTGTCTAATTTATAATAGAATATGTTTCGCCCTATAGCTGACACCACCACAGCCGCAATCAAGGCTGCTGCCGCCTCCACCACCACCAGGGTTGGTAAAACGGAGAGAGGGAAGAGCCGGGTGTCACTTCAGGAAATGGAAGTGTTCCGCGGTGTGTGTGTCTGTTAGAGGAAGTGAGGGTGAGAGGCAGACGCAGGGGGTCGGGCCGGCAGAGACGCAGATGAAAGGGGAGACAGGAGAGGCGGAAAGATACACAGAGGAAGCGAGAGAGGGAAAAGGGAAAGGCAGGAGAAGAGAGAGAGAGGTCAAGCGCCGATGGGGGTTACTACTCTCCCGATGGCACAGTTCCTCTAAGTCAACAGGACGCAAGTTCCTTACCCAGGGTGAAGCTTACTGACTGCCTGCAGGAACTATGATAACGTTTATCAATAACACAATACGCTGTTTATAACATTTTACTAAGAAAACGTTTCTTCCACCTGGGAATTTATCAATTCTCTAAAGCCACTGATAGATGTTATGTCTTCTCAGTAAAATGCCATAAACCGCATATGTATTATAATTATAGTCGTCGGTATATAATACATCAGATGTGTGGCAATGTTATCAGAGGTGACATGACAGGAAAAGGTCCGTCTCCTCTTTAAATCCCTAAACATAGAAGTGGTTGTGGATCCAGATGAAGGTAGCCCAGGACTGCAAGCTTCTCCTCTAACACCAGGTAACTTTGCCAGCATAAACTGCTCTCTTTGTAGCAAACTGCAAATGCACTTCTTGTTTACAGAAGGAACGGCCGAGCGATTTTCAGTAGGTATAGATCGGTGTCATATCTGTCAATCACTTGCTAAAATCCTTGAGCCTATTATCTGTCAACGAATGATAGCATTTTTTTTTAATATCAGTCACTACACTGTGACAATGTAGCTTCAGAGATGATTCTGTATATCTACTGATCCTCTCAGCTATGAAGTACCAGTCACTGATATAATCACACGGTCAGCTGTGCACGATCACTGGACAGTAAAGGTACCTTTAACAAAGTATGGTACCTTGGTCTCCTGGCAATACTACTACTATTACTACTACTAAACACACACACACACGGGTTCTCTGCCTCCGCTTCACACTCCATGCGTTACTACCTTCAAGGTCTCTTGTAGTAGTTCTTAACGGAGCCCCGTGGCCTGGTGACAAAAACTCTCGCTTCACACGGTGAGGGGTCCGGGTTCGATTCCCGGCGAAGGGGGTGGAAACATCGGACGTGTTTCCTTACACCAGTTGTTTATGTTCACTCATCAGTAAAATGGGTACCTGGGTGTTAGTCGACTGATGTGGGTCGCATCCTGGGACAAAATTGACCTAATTTGCCCGAAATGCTCTGCATAACAAGCGGCTTTCTATATAGTAGTACGTCATTGATGTCAGCTAGGCCTGTATACCTTGTACATGTACTTGTAGTTAATATAGATATTATTATTATTATTATAAGTAAGCAACCCAAATCAGAGGAAGTGTATCACAAGGGTTCATTACTTGATCCATTATTATGAAACGTTAACTTCAACGACCTACTTCTCTTCATCACCGAATCCCATCCCTATGCAAATGATCGTACCATAATGATTACTTAAAGAAAGGAGATGCCACCTACACTCAGGCATATTAATCATTTTACATCTACATTTAAGTGAAGAAATCAGGCGTATCTGCTTTTAAAACATCACAAAAGATGATCTTTAGACAGTATGATGATGTTACTGATTGTGGTAAGAATGGAAGTGGAGTCTGGGGATGAAGGTGATGTCCTGTGGGTGAATTAGGATTCTGCAGTTACTATAAATATGTGGGGAAATCTTGCAAGGAGGATGAGAAGGGGAGAATGACTGGGAAAAATGGGAAGAGTAGGTAGGGAAGAAACAAGGAAATGGAAAGAGGAAGAAGGTGAGACGGAGGAGGAGGAGGAGGAGGCATCAACCTGGAAGGTTGCACCGGGTGTCAGCTGGTGACGACGGCTGACCACCACCTCCTGACACCTCTCAACTCAGTGTCTGACGCCGGAGTTAAAGACGAACTCCTGCAGCGTAAGGGGCCACACGAAGCCACCACGGCCGCCGCTCGCCGCCGCCACCACGGATGCCGTTCGTCGCCACCACGACCACCACTCGCTGCCATCACGGCCGCCGCTCGTCACCACCACAGCCGCCACTTACCACCACGGCCGCCGCTTGCCGCCACCACGGCCGCCGCTTGCCGCCACCACAGCCGTTCCTTCCTACAGACATGAGTTTCTTTAAGAGCCACACAAGAACCAGCTCATTTGCCAGGACTGAAGATCAACTTGCTCGATGTCCTCGACTCTCTTCAAGAAGTTTGTAATATCTCTTGAGCTCATTTCAATTTTCTTGAGTTAAAAGAGTTTTAGTGGGCGAAACTTGTTGCCACGACCCGCCCTCCAGGTAAGACGGGCACACGTTTCCAAAGGAATGACAGAGATCGAACTGGTTGTCTGGCAATCCTAAAATTACTGACCCAGCGTTTGAAATAACTGCGCCACGGGTAAACTACTTCTGCTGTACTTATAGGGATGCACTAAACCCGAAGGGGTCATACAGTGACTGGAAGTAATCAGATTCGATCCGAGGAAGGGGAGAACAGCTTCAAATCCTCCGGATATTCCTTAAGTTCAATGCACCTCCTCTGAATTCAATCTATTTTTAGTATAGTCAGCGAAATTTTTCGTGCCACCTATTATACCGTCGTCAGAGTCGTTAACATGGGTTACGATGAAGAATCAGACACATATGCAACATCTGGGTATCTTTGGTAAGTAAGCCATGTGCAACATCTGGGTATCTTTGGTAAGCAAGACACATGTGCAACATCTGGGTATCTTTGGTAAGCAAGACATGTGCAACATCTGGGAATCTTTGGTAAGCAAGACACATGTGCAACATCTGGGTATCTTTGGTAAGCAAGACACATGTGCAACATCTGGGTATCTTTGGTAAGCAAGCCATGTGCAACATCTGGGTATCTTTGGTAAGCAAGCCATGTGCAACATCTGGGTATCTTTGGTAAGCAAGACATGTGCAACATCTGGATATCTTTGGTAAGCAAGACATGTGCAACATCTGGGTATCTTTGGTAAGCAAGTTATGTGCAACATCTGGGTATCTTTGGTAAGCAAGACATGTGCAACATCTGGGTATCTTTGGTAAGCAAGACACATGTGCAACATCTGGGTATCTTTAGTAAGCAAGTTATGTGCAGCATCTGAGTATCTTTGGTAAGCAAGCCATGTGCAACATCTGGGTATCTTTGGTAAGCAAGACATGTGCAACATCTGGGTATCTTTGGTAAGCAAGACATGTGCAACATCTGGGTATCTTTGGTAAGCAAGACATGTGCAACATCTGGGTATCTTTGGTAAGCAAGACATGTGCAACATCTGGGTATATTTGGTAAGCAAGACGCATGTGCAACATCTGGGTATCTTTGGTAAGCAAGACGCATGTGCAACATCTGGGTATCTTTGGTAAGCAATACGCATGTGCAACATCTGGGTATCTTTGGTAAGCAATACATGAGCAACATCTGGGTATCTTTGGTAAGCAAGACATGTGCAACATCTGGGTATCTTTGGTAAGCAAGACATGTGCAACATCTGGGTAGCTTTGGTAAGCAAGACATGTGCAACATCTGGGTATCTTTGGTAAGCAAGACATTTGCAACATCTGGGTATCTTTGGTAAGCAAGACACTTGTGCAACATCTGGGTATCTTTGGTAAGCAAGACACTTGTGCAACATCTGGGTATCTTTGGTAAGCAAGACACTTGTGCAACATCTGGGTATCTTTGGTAAGCAAGACACATGTGCAACATCTGGGTATCTTTGGTAAGCAATACATGTGCAACATCTGGGTATCTTTGGTAAGCAAGACACTTGTGCAACATCTGGGTATCTTTGGTAAGCAAGACACTTGTGCAACATCTGGGTATCTTTGGTAAGCAAGACACTTGTGCAACATCTGGGTATCTTTGGTAAGCAAGACACATGTGCAACATCTGGGTATCTTTGGTAAGCCATGTGCAACATCTGGGTATCTTTGGTAAGCAAGACATGTGCAACATCTGGGTATCTTTGGTAAGCAAGACATGTGCAACATCTGGGTATCTTTGGTAAGCAAGACACATGTGCAACATCTGGGTATCTTTGGTAAGCAAGCCATGTGCAACATCTGGGTATCTTTGGTAAGCAAGACACTTGTGCAACATCTGGGTATCTTTGGTAAGCAAGACATGTGCAACATCTGGGTATCTTTGATAAGCAAGACATGTGCAACATCTTTGTATATTTGGTAAGCAAGACATGTGCAACATCTGGGTATCTTTGGTAAGCAAGCCATGTGCAACATCTTGGTATCTTTGGTAAGCAAGACATGTGCAACATCTGGGTATCTTTGGTAAGCAAGACACATGTGCAACATCTGGGTATCTTTGGTAAGCAAGACACATATGCAACATCTGGGTATCTTTGGTAAGCAAGACACATGTGCAACATCTGGGTATCTTTGGTAAGCAAGACACATATGCAACATCTGGGTATCTTTGGTAAGCAAGACACGTGCAACATCTGGGTATATTTGGTAAGCAAGACACATGTGCAACATCTGGGTATCTTTGGTAAGCAAGACACATATGCAACATCTGGGTATCTTTGGTAAGCAAGACACGTGCAACATCTGGGTATCTTTGGTAAGCAAGACACATGTGCAACATCTGGGTATCTTTGGTAAGCAAGACACATGTGCAACATCTGGGTATCTTTATTCCAAAACGTTTCGCCTACACAGTAGGCTTCTTCAGTCTAGTACAGAAAGTTAGCAGAAGCAGTAGAGATGTGAAGACGATGTCATCAGTCCATCATCCTTGTAGACTTTTTTGAGGTGGTCAGTCCCATCTGTCGGTACTGTATACCAATTTTGATGTTCATCTGGGTATATTGTAGACGTTTCGCCATCCAGTGGCTTTATCAATACAAATTCAAGGACATAAGTGGAATAATTTGCATTAATAAAGCCAATGGAAGGCGAAACGTCTACAATAATGATACCCAGATGTTGCACATGTCTAATTCTTCATCGTGTCGGTATTCTGTACTATACATGTACAATGGATTATGATCAATATGGGTCCAAAACTAACCCTTGTGGAACGCCACTTAAGACCAGTGCCCACTCTTAATTCACTCCATTTATGCAAATTCTCTGCTTCCTATTAGTCAGCCATGCCACGCTCCACGAGAGAAACTTTTCTCCAGTACCATGAGCTGCCACCTTCTTTAACAGTATTTTATGTGGGACTCGTACTGAAATGCAGATACACATTATCGTGTTTTTGATCGTGGTCCACTGCCTCAGTTGTTTTACTGGAGGGCGGTAAACCTGTCGGGACCGAACGACCTTTTATGAGTCCGTGTTGAGAATAATTGATCAAACTACGGGTTTAGCACTTAGTTTTGATTGTAAAAAAAATAATAATAATAATAAAATAATAATATAATTATGCTTATCAAGGTGCCTTCTTATTATATCGGCTTTAATTGTATCTAATAATCTTCTTATTAAGTTCAGATTTGTTGGGAGGTAAATTGATAGAATGGTCTTATTTCCTGATTTAAAGACAGATTTTACAATAGCCATCTTCCACATCTCCGGTACGACACTCTTTTGCAGTTATATATTGCAGAGGGTAGTTACCAGTTCACCAAATTCCATTTAGCATTCTTGAAAACAGTTCATCGGGGCTCAAATAATTTTTTTATAGTCAGTTTAATTTTTAAAATAACCATGTCCACAATGACTGTAATATTAAATTTTTGAATACCCATGTTCATAGTGACTAATGTTAATTTTTAAATAATCAGGTCCACAGTGATTAACATTAATTTTTAAATAACCAGGTCCATAGTGATTAACATTAATTTTTAAATAACCAGGTCCATAGTGATTAACATTAATTTTTAAATAACCAGGTCCATAGTGATTAATATGTTTTTAAAATAACTTGTCCATAGTGACTGTAATATTACTTAATTGTTCTTTAAGCCTTCTTTAATTAGTAATAGCTGGGATATCATTGGTATCTTGTGTGAAGACCGACAGGAGATGAATGATAAGAGAGAGCACCTTGTGTGCTCATTATCAGTAAGCTCTCCACATCAAGCTCTAATGGGACTGATAACCTTTATCTTGTACATCTAGAGGAATTCTTTCTTGTCTGCTTTGGATTCCCGAGCAGCTTTAATTTCATTGTTTAGCTTTTCTTATCCCTTCTCTCTCTCTCTCAATATAAACAATGGTCCATAAAGTGAACCTTTCCTCTTCTAACACGCCTGTAAATTCCTCGTTTCTCTCTTAAAAGTTGTTCCTTTTCCTTTACTTGGGATCTTGTTTTGATTTGATCTATTTTCTCTCCGGAAAATATACCTACTCTAGGCAATTCGTACATACGAAAAATACCGCAATGACAATTACCTTGGTTATCGCTTATAAAATCGTTGACAGAACCACAAGCCAGGTAACCCCTATCAAAGCTAGGCCAACAAAATACCAACTCACTGGGCAAAAGAGGGATCCGTAACCTAACAAAGCCCACTGTGTGGGCGAAACGTTGTCACTAAAGGCTCACATTTTACTGCATTTGTGCTTCGTGTAATAAATACAGCACGAAAATCCAGAGCTCTACAGTATCCTTGGTATTAGAAACCCGGTTAATTAATATTCGGTTTAATGGATAACTAAAGTATAATGAACACTTATCAGTGTTCTGTAATAACCCGCATGGAAACAGAAACTTAGAAGATTAATTTATCTGTATTTTTCGATCCCCTTCTGGGGTCCTCTTCAGCAGATACATAAGTGAAAGGAGAGCATGAATTATTGGGTTATTATTTAGCATTTAGGTTAATATGCAGGTTTATATTAGAGTTAATGTTAAAGTTAACATTAATGTTAGAGTTAATTGATTTGTGATCAATTGTGCCAAGCTTTCAGTAACCAAAAATCTTTAGTTATTTCCCATTTGAAAGGTTTTCTTCTTTGCCAAAGCCAGGTCAAGCAAGTTAAATAAAGCCTGGTCAAACAGGTGACAAAACCAGGTCCAGGGGGGTTACAAAATCCAAATTTCTGGCTTATCCCAATTAGCTGTGTGGCTTATCGAGCTTGAAGACTTAAGACTGAGGCAAGACTGAAGACTGAGGTAAAAACTGAAGACTGAGGCAAGACTGAAGACTGAGGCA
This sequence comes from Cherax destructor, assembly GCA_009830355.1. Taxonomy (NCBI): domain Eukaryota; kingdom Metazoa; phylum Arthropoda; class Malacostraca; order Decapoda; family Parastacidae; genus Cherax; species Cherax destructor. The sequence continues at coordinate 473,415 of WNWK01000162.1, read as the reverse complement.
AGACTGAAGACTGAGGCAAGACTGAAGACTGAGGCAAGACTGAAGACTGAGGCAAGACTGAAGACTGAGGCAAGACTGAAGACTGAGGCAAGACTGAAGACTGAGGCAAGACTGAAGACTGAGGCAAGACTGAAGACTGAGGCAAGACTGAAGACTGAGGCAAGACTGAAGACTGAGGCAAGACTGAAGACTGAGGCAAGACTGAAGACTGAGGTAAAAACTGAAGACTGAGGTAAAAACTGAAGACTGAGGTAAAAACTGAAGACTGAGGCAAGACTGAAGACTGAGGTAAAAACTGAAGACTGAGGTAAAAACTGAAGACTGAGGTAAAAACTGAAGACTGAGGTAAAAACTGAAGACTGAGGCAAGACTGAAGACTGAGGCAAGACTGAAGACTGAGGTAAAAACTGAAGACTGAGGTAAAAACTGAAGACTGAGGCAAGACTGAAGACGGGTAAAAACTGAAGACTGAGGCAAGACTGAAGACTGGGGTAAAAACTGAAGACTGAGGTAAAAACTGAAGACTGAGGTAAAAACTGAAGACTGAGGCAAGACTGAAGACTGAGGCAAGACTGAAGACTGAGGCAAGACTGAAGACTGAGGCAAGACTGAAGACTGAGGCAAGACTGAAGACTGAGGCAAGACTGAAGACTGAGGCAAGACTGAAGACTGAGGCAAGACTGAAGACTGAGGCAAGACTGAAGACTGAGGCAAGACGCGTTGAAAATTAACTTGATTTTTTATATGCTCTCTCCATCGTGCTAATTTTACGATTAATTTTATTATGCATTAAGACCAGATCCGCTAATAGGTCGGGAGGGGTGGGGAGTAAAGAAGAGGTAAGAGAAGAAGAGCAAGAAAGGAGGGGAAGAAGGAATGGAGGAGGGTGGGGAAGGAGGATAAGGAAAGCAGGAGAGAAGGTGAAGGGGATGATGTAAATGAGAGAGAGAGAGAGAGAGAGAGAGAGAGAGAGGGGGGGGGGGACAGAGACGGGGAAAAAAAATGTAAAAATGAACTAGCCACAAAAAAAAAGAGAAGAGAAACCAAGCGGGAGAGAACGATGTCAATAGAGTAATTCGACGTTTCGCCCACTGGAGGCTCTATTAAATACATGATATAATCCACAGTGGGCGAAACGTTGTATTCTTCGTTAATTTTGTTATAACCAGTTTTCATTGATGATTTAATACCAAGTGACGACACTGCATAAATCGGTCCAAGAGATTGAGCTCGATGGAATTACGGCTTATTGTGAAGTTTGTGTAAGACACTGGGAATTTTATGTAAGATATTGTGTGGATTTTGTGTAAGACATTGAGCCACTCTTACCACCCCTACTACCACAATCACCACCCCTACCACAGCAACCACCACCCCTACAACAGCAACCACCACCCCTACCACAGAAACCACCATCCCTACCACCATAACTACCATCTAAACCCCACCACAACCACCCCTACCTCCACGCCGACCACCACCACAACCATCACCACCCCTACCACAACAACCACCACCCCTAGGACCATAACTACCGCCCAAACCCCACTACAATCACCACCCCAACCACTATTCCTAACCCTACAACCCCCTCCATCGCCACCAGTACCACACCAACACAGCCACCACTCCTACCACAACTATAACCTCAACTACCACAACTATTAACATTCAACGGATGTTAAGCAGTAAAAAAACAAAATCCGTTTTTGTTATCCAAGTAACAAAAACTCGTAAGCACAATAACAGCCAGAGCAAACAACAACAAGGACATTAACAATGACAACAATGACAAACAACAACATTTACAATGAAGGACGATATTCCATTATACAGATTAGATTTTCAGATTTTTTCGTTCAGAAGCAATTTTCCCGATTTAAAAAAAAAATCGGCTGAGATATACTGGCGTTATTTGGCTTCAGATTTTCCTTCCTAATTCCGATTAAAATTACAGGTAAAGGGGAAAACGGGAAAATATGCAACAGAAAGAAGGGAAAAAAAGATATAAGAGGAATAAAAGAGGAAAGATGAATGCATTCGTAAAGAAGAAGATAAGAACTGCCAAAAAAAAGTTTTAGTTTTCATTATTTTAAGTTATTTTTAGCTACTTAGTTATTTTCTAGTTATTTTTCATTATTTTTAGTTATTTTTAGTTATTTTCGAAAAAAAAATATTCAATGTATTGAAAAATATTATACAATATTTTAATTATACAATACATATATTAATTAGCCTATTATAATTTAGCTTATTCCTAGTTAGCAGAAACAACACCAGTAACAACAATAACACCAGTAACAACACCAATAACAACAATAACACCAGTAACAACAATAACACCAGTAACAACAATAACACCAGTAACAACAATAACACCAGTAACAACAATAACACCAGTAACAATAACACCAGTAACAACAATAACACCAGTAACAACAATAACACCAGTAACAACAATAACACCAGTAACAACACCAATAACAACAAGAGCAGCATTAGCGGCAGTAATGGAAGCAGCAAACACAGTATCAGTAACAAAAACAACAACAGCGGTAACAGAAGCAACGACAGCAGCAGCAACAACAGTGGGAATAGCAGCAGCTGCTACAGCAGCAGTAACAGCAGCGGCAGCAGCAGAAGCAATTACAGTAGTAGCAGCAGCAACAGCAACAATGACAACAGCAGCAACAACAGCAACAACAACAGTAGTAGTGACAGTGGTAATGGAATTCCTCTCATACAACTCCATCTTTAAAGATATAAAGTTTAATTCTTTCCCGGAGCTGCAGACAAAACTAAATTTAATTTCTAACCGCACATTCATACCGCGGCGCTAAGCCCCAGTTCAGAAACTTGACCAAAAAAAAAACTTCCTACATACTTTTCTCCTTCTTAAAAACTTTGCAAAAGATTTTAAACCTTGCTATAACTTCAGAGTAACATTCCTTCATATCCGCCCTCAGGGAGTTTATGGTCTAATTCTCCCTTCCTCTCCCTGCCCACCATTCCTACACTGCTGCAACCTGCTAAATACACAAGGGTAAGAAGTGTATAAAGGCTAGTGCTCAATTGAGCTGCTAGTGCTCAATTGAGCACTAGCAGAACTAGCTGAAACTCGCTACCAAAGGCTTGTACCATCAGTCTGAATGACTGGCTCAGTTGAGCACTAGCAGAACTAGCTGAAACTCGCTACCAAAGGCTAGTAGCATCAGTCTGAATGACTGGCTCAATTGAGCACTAGCAGAACTAGCTGAAACTCGCTACCAAAGGCTAGTACCATCAGTCTGAATGACTGGCTCAACTGAGCACTAGCAGAGCTAGCTGAAACTCGCTACCAAAGGCTAGTACCATCAGTCTGAATGACTGGCTCAACTGAGCACTAGCAGAGCTAGCTGAAACTCGCTACCAAAGGCTAGTACCATCAGTCTGAATGACTGGCAGAGCAGAAGGAAGCTCGTGTTTTTGTGACTGAGTCTGTTCATGAAGCACTTGACGATCCTTCTGACAAAACAGACATTAGGAACATCGTAATGGACATTAAAAATGAACCTGAACAGTGCTCAGGACAACGGCTTTCGTATTTCTTTTGTCTGGATACCTCCCCACACAGCAATAAAAAATCGTAATGACACTGGTGAAGAAACTATGTCAGGTCGTGACAGGACGAAGGTGAAGTAAATGATTCAGAAAACCGATGAGGTGAAGAATGAAAAACTCCTGTAATATTTGGGAAGTTTCACTGGGGGGGGGGACGTTTCGCCAGCCAGTGCCTTCATCTTTCACCGTTTTTCTCTGTATTGGACTAAAGAAGCCATTGGCTGGCGAAACGTTTCTACAATAAACATTCCAAAATGTTTCACAAGTGTCTCATTCTCTAAGAGGCTGAAGGTAGAGTTTAAAAAAACCCATCCTGCTGAAGGTTCTCTTAGACGAAAAAGGACACACAGCCGGAGAGCTGAGAGCTCTAGCATCAAGCACTGTGATCATTCCCGGTCAGAAAGTTATGTGCATAGGCAACATAAAATGTCCACTAGACTGTGTGACACCATTACTGAGAGAAACAGGTTGGGTTATCGTCACCTGTGGCAGAGACAACCATAATTGAGCCTGTCATGTCTGTTTATTATGAACACAAGCTCTGTCAAAAAGAAGAGGCACACGGCCTTTACTTTCACATAATTGAGCGTCCAGTTATCATTTTTAGGCCTGGTGAATAGGGTACTTGGATCAGTGTGAATATCTCATTTACTCTGGAGTATTTAGGGATATCATAACAGACCACCCTAAATTTGTCAACACTCATTAGCAGCTTAATGATGCCCCAGTTGTTGCATGCAAATGCACACACACACAAACACAATATATATGTCGTGCCGAATAGGTAAAATTGGTCAATTAGCAAAAACTCATTTAAAAGTCCTTTCTAAAATTTCTAAAAAGTCCTTTCTAAAATTTTCTCTTATACGTTTAAAGATATATTTTTCCATTTATGTTAATGTAAAAATTAATAATTTTGTACCAAAAGAACCTAAGGAAACTTACCTAACCTTATTATAACAAGCGCAATTTAACTTAGTTTAATCCAACAAAAATATTTTAGATAAGTTTACAATAATTTATTAATAAACAAACACAATGAAATAATTTTTTTTCGATATTCACAATGATTTTTGCGAAATTATTGCACACAAATTTTCGCTTGTCTTATTCGGCAAGAAGAATATTTGCTATTTAAGCCAAAATCACAAGGTTTACCTGTTTGGCACGAGATATATATATATATATATATATATATATATATATATATATATATATATATATATATATATATATATATATATATATATATATATATATATGTCATCAATATTCCTCTTCCTCCCTCAATGTCTTTACTGTCTCCCACGTAAAATATATCTTGCCCTGAGTCTGGGTTGGAGATATCTTCATTAAAATTTACAATTACATTTCTTCTGTTCTTGGCATGAACTGTCCTGAAAGATGGTCATTTTAAGTGATAGTAACTCCAGTTCTGCTGGAACGAAGCCTTTGAAGCTGCCGTAGCTGATGAACCTAAATTAAATACTTGACGGTATTCTCATGGTCTTACTGAAGTCTCCCAGCTCAGGCTGACACTACTCAAGTCTCCCAGCTCAGGCTGACACACTACTCAAGTCTCCCAGCTCAGGCTGACACACTACTCAAGTCTCCCAGCTCAGGCTGACACACTACTCAAGTCTCCCAGCTCAGGCTGACACACTACTCAAGTCTCCCAGCTCAGGCTGACACACTACTCAAGTCTCCCAGCTCAGGCTGACACACTACTCAAGTCTCCCAGCTCAGGCTGACACACTACTCAAGTCTCCCAGCTCAGGCTGACACACTACTCAAGTCTCCCAGCTCAGGCTGACACACTACTCAAGTCTCCCAGCTCAGGCTGACACACTACTCAAGTCTCCCAGCTCAGGCTGACACACTACTCAAGTCTCCCAGCTCAGGCTGACACACTACTCAAGTCTCCCAGCTCAGGCTGACACACTACTCAAGTCTCCCAGCTCAGGCTGACACTACTGAAGTCTCCCAGCTCAGGCTGACACATTTCAACACTTTGTATGTGAGCCATCCTCTGTTATGGACTATAACAGAGCAACATAGCCAGATACTGTCCCCACTGTGTAACTGTTATACAGAATAGTTCAGCAGCACACTGATGATTTACAATACTATAAAAGAATGAACATCTCCTTTAGCTTTCTCTCAGCCTTCCCCTACTCTCTTTTAACTTTCTCTCTTACTTTCACCTCTTTCATTGCCCATTGTCCTGACAGCAAATCCAACATGTGGGCCTGGCAGGGGTATGACAGGGGTAACCCAACCCATGTTTGGTCAGATGGTGCTTGGCTGATGTCAACAGATGCCATCAACAGAAACCATCAACAGAGGCTGTCAACAAGTGCCGTCAACATATTCTCTCAACAGATGCTGTCAATAAAAGCTGTCATCATATAAGAACACAAGACAGGAGGAGCATTGCAGCAGGTCCACTGGCCCATACTTGGCACGTCCTTCTCAATCCCAAACCCACTAAAAAATATTCGCCCGACAGCTCCGCTGCGGTAACTTCAAATCCGGAAGACTGTGTACCTCGGCTCCTGTAACTACGATCACAGGTTTTTTTCTGTGCCACACACACACACACACACACACACACACACACATTTATTATTCTGCGTCCGAGGATTTAATAGCGTCATTAGTGTGTTTAGGGAACATCGGCCAAAAGAAAAACAGGCTTAATTGCAGGTATCAGTAAAGTAGAAATTTGATTTTAACGTTTTTAGTTCAATACTCAGCATATTATACACTAAATACACGCTAAATATACACCAAATATACACCAGGGATGTATAACAAAAGCTTCATTTTACCTTCAACAAAGATGATAGTTCTAATGCCATTAGCATTATCTTTCATATTTTATTTCTTAAGAGCTCTGGTGAAGCTCTTGGTCCAGGGAATTGAAACTACCTTCTCTCTCTCTCTCTCATATTTTGCACCTCAGGCATTGCATGAACCCTACAGTTTATAAGATTCATAATAATAATAATAATAGATCTTTGATCATTTTTACATTAATAATTAATAGTGTAAATATCTGACAGTGTAATATTTTATGTAATAACACATGTTCAAAACATCTTCTAGGATAAGAGATGTTCAAAACATCTCCAAGAATAACACGTGTTCAAAACATCCTCAGGCATAAGAGATGTTCAAAACATCTTCAAGAATAACACGTGTTCAAAACATCTTCAAGGATAAGAGATGTTCAAAACATCTTCAAGAATAACACGTGTTCAAAACATCCTCAGGGATAAAATCAAGGATAAAATTATCAATATGATCAGTATCCTCCATTAGCATTTGGAAGAATCGGAGCCGACTCCCCCTTCCTCGTATCAAACCTGATTTAACACCTCCCCACACATTCCCCAGGCACTGTATGACCCCTAAGAGTTTATCGCTTCTCCATTATCACAAAAAATTCGATTTCATTTTAATCGACTGGAAGAATTTTTTTTTTGTAGATAACGAAAAAAAAAAATAATGGAATATACTATATAAAATATAACAAGGCATAATATATATATATAAAGCAATATATAAGGAATAATAAGAGATAGGAGATATAAGAGATAGGAGATATAAGAGATAGGAGATATAAGAGATAGGAGATATAAGAGATAGGAGATATAAGAGATAGGAGATATAAGAGATAGGAGATATAAGAGATAGGAGATATAAGAGATAGGAGATATAAGAGATAGGAGATATAAGAGATAGGAGATATAAGAGATAGGAGATATAAGAGATAGGAGATATAAGAGATAGGAGATATAAGAGATAGGAGATATAAGAGATAGGAGATATAAGAGATAGGAGATATAAGAGATAGGAGATATAAGAGATAGGAGATATAAGAGATAGGAGATATAAGAGATAGGAGATATAAGAGATAGGAGATATAAGAGATAGGAGATATAAGAGATAGGAGATATAAGAGATAGGAGATATAAGAGATAGGAGATATAAGAGATAGGAGATATAAGAGATAGGAGATATAAGAGATAGGAGATATAAGAGATAGGAGATATAAGAGATAGGAGATATAAGAGATAGGAGATATAAGAGATAGGAGATATAAGAGATAGGAGATATAAGAGATATAAGAGATAGGAGATATATGTAAAAAAAGTTGTTTCGTAATTATATCACTAAAAAACTTTGCAACATCCTGTTTCTCATTTTCTTCCCACGATCCGAGCGTTCAAAAGCAACCCACAATCTATTGATATGGAAATTAGGATTAATATGCAAATTAGGACATCTCACGATGTTTTTGTGGATTTTCTCACACATTCTTCAATGAAGCATTTTGGTGACATTCAGTGAATGTTTTAACATTCCTACACTCTGTTTAGTACCCGTAATGAACACGTGTGAAGTATTTTAGTGTTAAACTACACATGTGTTTTGTATATGTGGTGGGAGTGAACATGTGACTTGTGTATGAGGTGTGGGGGGAAGGTGTTCACGTGTCTTGTATATGGGGGAATGGGGGGAATAAAATAGAACTGACAATAAAGGGGTAGGTATACAGGAGTGATAACACTGTATGTGTTGTGTATGTGTTGTGTGTATGTGTGCTGTGTGTGTTGTGGGTGTGTTGTGGGTGTGTTTGTGTTGTGTGTTTTGTGTGTGTTGTGTGTGTGCGCTCACCTATTTGTGGTTGCAGGGGTCGATTCACAGCTCCTGGCCCCGCCTCTTCACTGACAGCTGTGTATGTTTGTGTATGTTTGTGTGTGTGTGTGTGTGTGTGTGTGTGTGTGTGTGGTGCTGAATCATCTCATATGAAAAAAAACTAAGCCAGGAAGTCAGCCAAAATGAACTCCATCCCTCATTTCAGCCACTAGCTCTCAGATGTGGTTTCTGTTTTCCTCTGCTCTAGTTTCTCCTGGTTTCTGCACTTCGGAGCTCCAAGGTTTCGACTTCTAGACTATTACACTTCCTGGGGTATCCCTGGTTTCTAGATTTGCATGTCTCATTTTCTTGTTTTTTTTTTTTTACGTTCATTTCCTCTTCTAGCAATTAATCTAGATTTCTCTCATATTTTATTATATCTAGAACACACACACACACACAACACATGCACAACACTTGCAACAACATACATAGCCTCCCTAACACAATCAACATATGCAACAATCTACCACATTCTACCACACTCACACGGCCAGGAAAAAAAAACTCGCAACGCCAGCAAATGCAACGCAATACTCTAGCAAACAAATTCACCACAATCACCTGTGATACAAAACAAGACCAAACACTCGCAGCACCAACACACGAAACACCCTACCAGAATCCCCCAACACCCGCAACACCCACCACAACAACACACACACTATCGAATCCTCCACATCCCCCAACACACACACACACAGTTTGTACATGCGTCTTTAAACATAACATCAATACCATCCAACACAGTTCAGAGTTCCTCTCACGAGGATGGCCCCGGGCAGCCTCTCTGATTACACTCTGGGCATTTTTCTCCTGAGGGGGGGCGGAGGAGGGCAGATCTGAGCAGAGTTGTGTAGACAGACTTGATTCTCCAGTCTGGACCTCATGTCTTGGCCTGTCTGCTGCAATCCAGTCTTCAGATCATTATGGAAGACGAAGGTTATTATATATATTTAAAACTCCTTGGTAAGACTTCGCTGGTAGACAGAGCGATTTATTATTATTATTATTATTATTATTACATCAATAGTAATTGTAATATTAGTGACAGCAGTAGTTGTAGTAGTAGTAGTAGTAGCAGCAGTATTTATACCAGTATTAGCATTAGTAATAGTAGTAATAATAGTTGTAATGGTACAGAAGTACAGATATTAGTGGTAGTAATAATGGAAGTAGTGGTAAAAATAGTTGTAGTAATAATAGTAATTATAATAACAGTAATAACAGCAGTAGTAGCAGCAGCAGTGACAGCAACAACAGTAGCAGCAGTCACAGCAACAGTAGCAGTGACAGTGAAAACAGCAGCAGTAGCAGTGACAGAAACAGTGACAACAGCAGTAACAGTCACATCAACAGTAACAGTGACAGCAGCAGTGACAGCAACAACAGTAGCAGCAGTCACAGCAGCAGTGACCGTAACAGCAGCAGCTGCAGTGACGGCAGCAGCAGCAATATTCTATCTCCTTGTACAGAATTCTTCGTGGACAGTTTCTTATGGGAAGACGAGTCTCCTCGTAGGGAATTTAATTACTGACATCTTTTGTCATGGAACCAGAAGCCTTGAAGCGTATTGTAAATTTACACACACACACACACACACACACACACACACACACACACACACACACCTTGGGGTGAGTATAACGCCAAGCACGTCTCCGGAGGCACACATCAACCAGATAACTGCGGCAGCATATGGGTGACTGGCAAACCTAAGATTAGCGTTCCGTTACCTTAACAAGGAATCGTTCAAGACACTGTACACCGTGTACGTCAGGCCCATACTAGAATATGCAGCACCAGTCTGGAACCAACACCTGGTCAAGCACGTAAAGAAACTAGAGAAAGTGCAAAGGTTTGCGACAAGGTTAGTTCCACAACTCAGGGGTCTGTCCTATGAAGAAAGGTTGAGGGAAATAGGACTAACAACACTGGAGGAAAGAAGGGTCAGAGGAGACATGATAACGACATACAAAATACTGCGGGGAATTGACAAGGTAGACAGTGACAGGATGTTCCAGAGAGGGAACACAGAAACAAGGGGACACAACTGGAAGCTGAAGACTCAGATGAGTCAAAGGGATGTTAGGAAGCATTTCTTCAGCCACAGAGTAGTCAGGAAGTGGAATAGTCTAGAGAAAGATATAGTGGAGGCAGGAACCATACATAGTTTTAAGATAAGGTATGATAAAGCTCAGGGAGCAGGGAGAGCAGAGACCCAGTAGCGTACAGCGAAGAGGCGGGGCCAGGAGCTGAGTCTCGACCCCTGCAACCACAATTAGGTGAGTACAATTAGGCGAGTACACACACACACACACACACCATGTGCATCGTCCTTCCCTCAAACATAAATAAAATTTAGAATTGAAACAAAAGAATTAACTAAAAAAAAAAAAGTTAAATACAGATGAAGGCACAGCTGTAATGCCAGAAATGACAAAGTTCGAAATATTAATTCTCTCTCTTCCCATCACTATGTTCAACTCAAAAGACCATTTACAACTGCCGTACCGTACTCCACCTCTCACTGCGTCCCCCATTATATGGTGCTTCCCATTCTAATAATAATAATTATAATAATAAATAATAATAATGACAAGAGCAACGAAAGCTCTCATTTGCGTAACAGTAATATAAATAGTAACAACAAAAGCAACAACAATAATAATTATAACAGTAAAAATAAAATAATTAATAATAACTAATAATAATAATAACTAATAAAAATAATAATAATAATCTGCATTAATCTGTGCTGAGGAAGATCTCACAATAAGGATCGTAATATTTACCCGAATTTCTCGACTCTTTGGAAAAAGTGGGATTATTTGAGTGATTTTGGGAGTCGTAAAAAAAAAGATTTATTGCAGAATATTTCATAATAAATCCTGCCGTAAAAAAAAAATATACTGGGGCTTCCTGATCTATTATGATTTCGAAAAAAAAAATAACACTGGACGTACTAAAAGAAAACGGGGAATCGCGAAATATATTGGCAGAAATCAAAAAAAGAAAATCGGAATCGAATGGGTCCCAGTTGACCGCGAAATATATAGCGAAAAATATTGCGAAAAATGTCAAAGGAAAAATGAGGATTGAGGGCCCCTTAAATTGTCTTGGATGAGGTGGGCCATGGGTGGATTTTGAGTTTTTGTGTTGGTCCCATGTATGTATAATTAGTACGTGGAAGAAGGTTGTGTATGAAGGAAAAGGTAATATATATATATATATATATATATATATATATATATATATATATATATATATATATATATATATATATATATATATATATGTCGTGCCGATTAGATAAAACTTGCGATTTTGGCTTAAATAGCAACGCTCTTCTTGCCATATAAGACAAGTGAAAATTTGTGTATGCAATAATTTCGCAAAAATCATTCTGAACATAACGAAAAAAATATATTTCATTGTGTTTTTTATTATTAAATTAATTTTAACGTATCTAAAATATATTTAGTTGGGTTAGGCTAAATTAAATTGCGCTTGTTGTAATAAGGTTAGGTAGGTTTTCAAAGTTTCTCTTGGTACAAAATTATAAATTCTTACATTAACATAAATGAAAAAAATATATATTTAAACGTATAAGATAAAATTTTAGAAAGGACTTAATTTTAGATGAGTTCTTGCTAATTGGCCAGTTTTACCTAATCGGCACGACATATATATATATATTGTACATCACCTGTAAGGATATTCGTATATTGTTCTTTCCTGAGTAATCCTGACTCGAACCTGAGCGCAGATTATTATTATTATTATTATTATTATTAAATTCATATGTAAGCTCTAAGCCCGTAGGGTTCACACAGTGCCTAAGGCATGGGAAGTAATCTTGTTCGATTCGGGGAGGAAAGAACAGCTCCGATTTCTGGGATGAAGACCACCCTTCGTCAGCATACATAAGAACATAGGATAGAAGGAACACTGCAGCATGCCTACTGGCCCATACTAGGCGAGTCCTTCTCAAACCAACTAACAGGGAATTACCAAGAGGAAGTACCGACGCGCCAGCCTGGTACTTTCTCAGCAACAATTTTTTGTGTCGTAGCTGCTCAGTTACATGTAATATTTTGTAGCCTATTATCCCTATAGTATAAGGTCGTAATTCGCCTGTTTTTCCTGCTGCTTGTGCCATTGTTGCATGCAAGACTCGCGTGGTAATTCGCGTACAATAATCTGAATGTAATAATTGTATACTATAATTTATATTTATTAATTTCGACGCAAAAAAAAAATTGGGTAATGATTTTTTTTCTTTAGAATGTTTTTTTTGTGTTAAATTTGAGAGCTGAGAGCGATACTGAAAACTGAATTTCTACACGTTCTGAATTTCTAAATCATTCAGCTGCGTACATGCGTATATTGTGCTCATTTAATTCTTGTTTTGTGTAGGCCAAGTTAGATTAACGAAATGTGAGACCGATCGAAGTATGAGGGAGAGAGAGGAGCTTAGAGAGAGAGAGAGAGAGAGAGAGAGAGAGAGAGAGAGAGAGAGAGAGAGAGAGAGAGAGAGAGAGAGAGAGAGAGAGAGAGAGAGAGGAGCGAGAGAGAGAGAGAGAGGAGCGAGAGAGAGAGAGAGAGAAGCGAGAGAGAGAGGAGCGAGAGAGAGAGGAGCGAGAGAGAGAGAGAAGTGAGAGAGAGAGGAGCTTAGAGGAGAAAAGAGTTCAGAGAAGAGGGTAAAGAGGAGCCGAGTATATGAGAGACAGATAGCAAAACTGGAGACATCCGCAGCGTGCTGCGACCCTATTCCATACGAAAACCGGTCAGCAAAAATCTATGGGTTGAGGACAAAGTACATCCTACCTGCCTAGTATGGGGGAGGGGCAGTAGGCCTGCTGCAGTGTTCCTCTATTCCTGTCTTTTTAATATTCTTAATTATAAAATAATATAACGAAAGGCTCTCTTCCTATCCTCTACTCTCTTCACCTTACCTTGAAGAAAAAAAAAAGTTTGAAGAGAATGATATATAAAAAAAACAACTTGTGAATATTTACTGGAAGAGTGAATATTAATATTAGAACTTGGACTGCTACGATCTTTTAAGAGCACTAGAAAGGAGGAGCACTGCAGTGAGCCTACTGGCTCATGTTGTTCATGAATGGTATACAATACCGACAAGATGAAAATTAGACACATGTGCAACATCTGTAGTAGACGTTTCGCCCTCCAGTGGCTTTATCAATACAAATTCTAGGACAAAATTTAAAGACAGTAGAACTATATACAAAAGATGAGGTAATCAGTCCCCCGGCCTTGGAGATGGTGTGAACAGCACCGTAGGTGCTATAAAGATACCCAGATGTTTCACGTGTCTACTGGCTCATGCTAGGCAGGTCTAACTCGCACCCACCTACACCCACTCGAGCACTTTTCCAACTTATTTTGAAAACAATCCAAGGTTCACAATTGAGTGACTCTACTCGGGTGTTTCCTCCACTCGCCCACAATATTAGATTTTGCCACCGAAGTGGCTGCTTTATTGTGCACCTCATATCCATCCTGTGGAGGGTAGCCCAAGAGCATATGGGTACACACAAGGCCTAGGAACTAGGCCCCAGAAGGGTTTACAGGAATACATCTGGATTTATATCTACAGTTCACTTATCTGGTATCTTATTTGTATTGATAAGATATTCACAACTCTAATGCCAGACCAGTGTTTTCCTGGTCTGCCATTAAAGGGTGTAGGATTTGTTTACTATCTTAAATAACCTAGGGAGTACCGACAGGATATATTCATGGAAATATAAATGCATAAGCAGTATAATGTGATCCTTTATTGACAACGTTTCGCCCACACAGTGGGCTTGAAGCCCACTGTGTGGGCGAAACGTTGTCAATAAAGGACCACATTATACTGCTTTTGTGTTTATATTTCCATTGTGTCGGTATTTTATACCATTTATTTCCATCGGGATATATTCATAGAGAGGTGTATATACCGAGAGGTATCTCTCAGCGTATATATGGTGAAAATGTTACATGCCACCTTAAAGACCCTAGTGTAGTCGGTAGGCTTTAAACCCCATCAGCCAAGTGTGTGCTTTACTCTTCTCCAGAGAAACGCAGTGAGAAATAAAAGGGCAAAGATAAATAGAGCAAGAAAGAGAGACAGAATAAGGAGGGTCTAAGAGGAGCAGAGAAAGAGAGCAGCAGATAAAGAGGAACATAGAGACAATCAGAGAGTCAGAGATCTACACCTGAATGTAAATGTGACCATGAATATCAAATACCAGAATAAATAAATAAATGTATGTATGTATATATATATATATATATATATATATATATATATATATATATATATATATATATATATATATATATATATATATATATATATTATATATTACTAAGAAACAGGAATACACAATTCGCATGTTTATGTTTTTTTGAGGAATATACGGGATTTGTACCCTGGAATCGAACCCACAAATTCAAATAATGCAGGTAGTGTTACCCACTTCACCATGACCACACAGGTGTAAATGCCAATTTATACACAAATACATTTTTGTATACTGTGTGCGTGTGTGTGTAACGTATGTGTGTATGTGTAGGTGCACACGGGAAAGACCAGACGTGTGAGCGTTTCAGTGCTTAGGTGTGTATCCGGTCGTGTGTGTGAGGGTTGGGCTCAGACTTCTGGGCCACACCCCTTTGTCACAAACGATTTTCCCCTTCGGGGATATTGCAAACACTTCTTTACTCTTCGTTATTTATTTCGTTAAATGTACTTCGTTATACGTACTTCGTTATACGTACTTCGTTATACAGTTAAATAGGCACTTATTTAACTGCATTTTGTTATAAGTTCATTTATATTCCCTTTTAATCTTTTCTAAACATAATTAGAGACAAGTAAAGGCTTCTGATTCTTCTCAGAAGATAACCTGAAGACGGACCTGGAGTATACCTGGAGAGGGTTTCGGGGTCAACGCCCCCGCGGCCCGGTCTGAGACCAGGCCTCGTAGATTTCCAAAGATTTCCCTGTTATCTTCTTTACCCATGTACTCCCATGTACTATATTTCTTCCCAGTACATTACGCATATTAAATTACGGGATGCTGTACATGAATTGTATAAAATATACACAAGATGAAAAATTACACACATGTGCAACATCTCAGTATCTTTATTTGTAGACGTTTCGCCCTCCAGTGCTTTTTTCAATACAAGGACATAATGTGAGGAATGCAGAACGTTAATAATAAGATAAGATTTCTTCGAATTTTTAACCCCGGAGGGTTAGCCACCCAGGATAACCCAAGAAAGTCATTGCGTCATCGAGGACTGTCTGTAGCAACAACAATCTACAATCTCCAGGTAAACTCCAGGTATATTACGGGAGGCCAGACTACATTAAGCGGGGTTAGGTAGATTTGTCTCTAAACCCGACAAGTGTTTCCTGACGCGGGTCTTAGTCATATGATGATCCACAGCTGGAGCTTTTGGTTATCTGACCGAGGCCTTCCGCTGGCTTACCGATCCACCCCCTTTAAAAATTATGGTTATAATTTTAACCATTTTACATAAGTGGGGACTATGGAGATGCGACCCTTCAAGGAGGATACCTTGATACCGGTGAAAGGCTCTTGAGTCAAGGAATTGAACTTGATCTTACCTTCTTTCAACAAACATTCCACTACTATATTCCTGACGCCAGTGTGACTGACGCCAGTGTGACTGACGCCAGAGTGACTGACGCCAGAGTGACTGACGCCAGAGTGACTGACGCCAGAGTGACTGACGCCAGAGTGACTGACGCAAGAGTGACTGACGCCAGTGTGACTGACGCCAGTGTGACTGACGCCAGTGTGACTGACGCCAGTGTGACTGACGCCAGTGTGACTGACGCCAGTGTGACTGACGCCAGTGTGACTGACGCCAGTGTGTCGTAGCTACTAGTAGACTCCAGTTAGTGTCTTACCTTCCATTAATTCTTGCCTCCCTCACCACTCACAAGCCTTGGTTGACATAACAATGATAATAATGATGGTGATAATATTTGTCCTATTACTACTATTGTACTACTACTACTAATAATAATAAATATTAATAATACTGCTGCTACTACTAAAAAAAAATAATAACAGTATGCACATTATTACAGATCAACTGAGTCCGATCTTCAAGATGGAACTTAACGAGTGCTTCAAAACAGCCCCTGATCAGCCAGGTTGTGGTGCCGACGCTGCCATATCTATTGCTTAAACCAACAGCCTGGTTTACCAGGCTTGTCAACCAGGCTGTCCAGTGTGGCACTGTGTCGCGCGGGGGCGATGGCCCCCGGAACAAGGAATAGGTAGGTAGTCGAAGCCCGGGAGCCATTGCTCAACCCCAGGACCTTTGTTAGGCAACGAGGGCCGTCACATAAATTCTGCCGAATGTTGCGGATGTATATGGGAATTATGCTTCATATAAATCGATATTGTATTCACCCATCATATAAATTGCCACTGCACTAATGCAAAAATAAACACGAATATAAATCATATATTCACACAAATCGATGGGAAGCTCTCATACACCATACACTTTTCTACAGCGCTCATACATAATGTTCATGAACATTCATACCTCACCCATGAATATTCATACCTCACCCATGAATATTCATACCTCACCCATGAATATTCATGTAATAATATTGGTAGAATTACCGACAATATGTTAAGTAAGGACACAATTGCACTATGTGACATTTATGTGGCAACGTTTCGCTCTCCAGGCTTGAAAGCTCCTGGAGAGCGAAACGTTGCACTAAATGTCACATTAGTCAATGTTCCTTACTAACATGAATATTCATACCTCATCCATGAATATTCATACCTCACCCATGAATATTTATACCTCACCCATGAATATTCATACCTCATCCATGAATATTCATACCTCATCCATGAATATTCATGTGAATGAATGGTTCAGAGAACCGACGAGTTGGTAAATTAGACACATATGCAACACTTGGGTATCTTTATTGAGGAAACGTTTCGCCACACAGTGGCTTCATCAGTCCATACAAAGGAGAATCGTGAAGAACAGGAGGTGTGATGGACTGACAACATCGTCTCAAGATTGAGGGCCTGACAACCTCACACTCCTCCTGTTCTTCACGATTCTCCTTTGTATGGACTGATGAAGCCACTGTGTGGCGAAACGTTTCCTCAATAAAGATACCCAAGTGTTGCATATGTGTCTAATTTACCATGAATATTCATACCTCATCCATGAATATTCATACCTCATCCATGAATATTCATACCTCATCCATGAATATCCATATCTCACCCATGAATATTCATACCTCATCCATGAATATTCATACCTCATCCATGAATATTCATACCTCATCCATGAACATTCATACCTCACCCATGAATATTCATACCTCACCCATGAATATTCATACCTCACCCATGAATATTCATACCTCATCCATGAATATTCATACCTCATCAATGAATATTCATACCTCATCAATGAATATTCATACCTCATCAATGAATATTCATACCTCATCCATGAATATTCATACCTCATCCATGAATATTCACACTTCGCCCATGAATATTCATACTTCATCCATGAATATTCACACTTCGCCCATGAATATTCATACTTCATCCATGATAATTCATACCTCACACATTAATATTTAAACTTCACCCATGAATATTCATACCTCACTCATGAATATTCATACCAATCCCATGAATATACACACCAATCCCATGAATATACACATCCCATGAATATTCATACCACATCAGAGGAGAACAATACAAATTAAAGGAACGCTCGCACAACCCAACAAAAATACACACATACACACACACACACACAATACATCATACACAAACTTTGTCCAGCACTCACAGAGTTACAGGGAAAAAAAAACAGGAGAGTAATTTAAGCGAGCCTATTCCCATAAGTTTAAGCCTACCTGATCGCAGAAATTTAAGTCAGCGTATGGCGAAATGGCATTGCGGGTCAGTCCCTCAGTCTTGATGGGTGGTCAGCCTCGATAGTAGGTAGTCAGTCCCTCAGCCTCGATAGAAGGTAGTCAGTCCCTCAGCCTCGACAGAAGGTAGTCAGTCCCTCAGCCTCGACAGAAGGTAGTCAGTCCCTCAGCCTCGACAGAAGGTAGTCAGTCCCTCAGCCTCGACAGAAGGTAGTCAGTCCCTCAGCCTCGACAGAAGGTAGTCAGTCCCTCAGCCTTGACAGAAGGTAGTCAGTCCCTCAGCCTTGACAGAAGGTAGTCAGTCCCTCAGCCTTGACAGAAGGTAGTCAGTCCCTCAGCCTTGACAGAAGGTAGTCAGTCCCTCAGCCTTGACAGAAGGTAGTCAGTCCCTCAGCCTTGACAGAAGGTAGTCAGTCCCTCAGCCTTGACAGAAGGTAGTCAGTCCCTCAGCCTTGACAGAAGGTAGTCAGTCCCTCAGCCTTGACAGAAGGTAGTCAGTCCCTCGATCTTGACAGAAGGTAGGCAGTCCCTCGACCTTGACAGAAGGTAGGCAGTCCCTCGACCTTGACAGAAGGTAGGCAGTCCCTCACCTTGACAGAAGGTAGGCAGTCCCTCACCTTGACAGAAGGTAGGCAGTCCCTCAACCTTGACAGAAGGTAGGCAGTCCCTCAACCTTGACAGAAGGTAGGCAGTCCCTCAACCTTGACAGAAGGTAGGCAGTCCCTCAACCTTGACAGAAGGTAGGCAGTCCCTCAACCTTGACAGAAGGTAGGCAGTCCCTCAGCCTTGACAGAAGGTAGGCAGTCCCTCAACCTTGACAGAAGGTAGGCAGTCCCTCGACCTTGACAGAAGGTAGGCAGTCCCTCGACCTTGACAGAAGGTAGGCAGTCCCTCGACCTTGACAGAAGGTAGGCAGTCCCTCGACCTTGACAGAAGGTAGTCAGTCCCTCAGCCTTGACAGAAGGTAGTCAGTCCCTCAGCCTTGACAGAAGGTAGTCAGTCCCTCAAGCCTTGACAGAAGGTAGTCAGTCCCTCAGCCTTGACAGAAGGTAGTCAGTCCCTCAGCCTTGACAGAAGGTAGTCAGTCCCTCAGCCTTGACAGAAGGTAGTCAGTCCCTCAGCCTTGACAGAAGGTAGTCAGTCCCTCAGCCTTGACAGAAGGTAGCAGTCCCTCAGCCTTGACAGAAGGTAGGCAGTCCCTCACCCTTGACAGAAGGTAGTCAGTCCCTCAGCCTTGACAGAAGGTAGTCAGTCCCTCAGCCTTGACAGAAGGTAGTCAGTCCCTCAGCCTTGACAGAAGGTAGTCAGTCCCTCAGCCTTGACAGAAGGTAGTCAGTCCCTCAGCCTTGACAGAAGGTAGTCAGTCCCTCAGCCTTGACAGAAGGTAGTCAGTCCCTCAGCCTTGACAGAAGGTAGTCAGTCCCTAAGCCTTGACAGAAGGTAGTCAGTCCCTCAGCCTTGACAGAAGGTAGTCAGTCCCTCAGCCTTGACAGAAGGTAGTCAGTCCCTCAGCCTTGACAGAAGGTAGTCAGTCCCTCAGCCTTGACAGAAGGTAGGCAGTCCCTCAGCCTTGACAGAAGGTAGTCAGTCCCTCAGCCTTGACAGAAGGTAGCAGTCCCTCAGCCTTGACAGAAGGTAGTCAGTCCCTCAGCCTTGACAGAAGGTAGTCAGTCCCTCAGCCTTGACAGAAGGTAGTCAGTCCCTCAGCCTTGACAGAAGGTAGTCAGTCCCTCAGCCTTGACAGAAGGTAGTCAGTCCCTCAGCCTTGACAGAAGGTAGTCAGTCCCTCAGCCTTGACAGAAGGTAGTCAGTCCCTCAGCCTTGACAGAAGGTAGTCAGTCCCTCAGCCTTGACAGAAGGTAGTCAGTCCCTCAGCCTTGACAGAAGGTAGTCAGTCCCTCAGCCTTAACAGAAGGTAGTCAGTCCCTCAGCCTTGACAGAAGGTAGTCAGTCCCTCAGCCTTGACAGAAGGTAGTCAGTCCCTCAGCCTTGACAGAAGGTAGTCAGTCCCTCAGCCTTGACAGAAGGTAGTCAGTCCCTCAGCCTTGACAGAAGGTAGTCAGTCCCTCAGCCTTGACAGAAGGTAGGCAGTCCCTCAGCCTTGACAGAAGGTAGTCAGTCCCTCAGCCTTGACAGAAGGTAGTCAGTCCCTCAGCCTTGACAGAAGGTAGTCAGTCCCTCAGCCTTGACAGAAGGTAGTCAGTCCCTCAGCCTTGACAGAAGGTAGTCAGTCCCTCAGCCTTGACAGAAGGTAGTCAGTCCTCAGCCTTGACAGAAGGTAGTCAGTCCCTCAGCCTTGACAGAAGGTAGTCAGTCCCTCAGCCTTGACAGAAGGTAGTCAGTCCCTCAGCCTTGACAGAAGGTAGTCAGTCCCTCAGCCTTGACAGAAGGTAGGCAGTCCCTCAGCCTTGACAGAAGGTAGTCAGTCCCTCAGCCTTGACAGAAGGTAGTCAGTCCCTCAGCCTTGACAGAAGGTAGGCAGTCCCTCAGCCTTGACAGAAGGTAGTCAGTCCCTCAGCCTTGACAGAAGGTAGTCAGTCCCTCAGCCTTGACAGAAGGTAGTCAGTCCCTCAGCCTTGACAGAAGGAGTGTGGTAGCCTAGCACTGCTGTGGTGCAGTACTCTTGTGTACTCTTCATTCCTCTCTCAACATACTGCACCGTGGGTGAGGTAACTGTTTGAAGGGTCCTCTTCCCACAGTGCCATCACCACAGGTTATTCCAGGTCCTCCCACAGTGCAATCACCACAGGTTATACCAGGTCCTCCCACAGTGCCATCCTCACACGTTGTTCCACGTCCTCCCACAGTGCCATCCCTGCACGTTGTTCCAAGTCTTCCCACAGTATGTGTCAGGTTTGCCAGCGCCATTAATGAGAAGGGAGGAGGAGAGAGGGAGGGAAGAATGATGTGGGAGAGAGAGGGAGGGAGGGACACGATAAGGACGTGTATATTAGATCATGAACTATATTTCCTCACTAACGCAAACATGCCACCCACCTACCATGTTTATGGTATTATCATCACTCTCTCTCTCTCTCTCTCTCTCTCTCTCTCTCTCTCTCTCTCTTCCTACTAAATCGAAGATATTATTTCGTAAGACGAGAAATATAATAAACGGGAGTAAGAGGAGTGAGGATAAGGAAGTATTGAGATATGAGAAGCAAAACTGGAGGATAGGAAACAGAGGGAAGACAGAAGGAGGGTGGCAGCGGAAGGAGGCGTGAAGGAGGGTGGCAGCGGAAGGAGGAGTGAAGGAGGGTGGCAGCGGAAGGAGGAGTGAAGGAGGGTGGCAGCGGAAGGAGGAGTGAAGGAGGGTGAAAGGAAGGTGGAGGGGGAAAAAAGGCAATAGGAAGTATATACGAGCCTGGAACGAAGCGAGGGAGAGGGAAAGAAGGGATATGAAAAAAGGGAGAGACTGCAAGGAATGTAGATATGAAGTCTGTCATTTCTACCTCTGAATACTTGCGTGTGGGGGGATCAGTCCCCACTACTTCCTCTGTTAGTGCCTCTCGTGGGGGGCGGTGTTTTGTCCGTCAGGAAAAAGAAGAGCCTCCCTTAACACGGGTCTTCATCACGGGTGCACTGGTTAAGCATCCACTGGCCTATCCCAGCCGGGTTTAGCACAACAGTCGACAAGCAGAGGCGACAGCAGAAGCAGTGGAGAAGTACAGATATTTTGTGGTCAGTCCATCAACCTTGAAGTAGTTTTGAGGCGGTACTACATGTATCTTACATGTATCCTAAGATACTACATGTATCTTACATGTATCCTAAGATGATACTCCATACTATTACCTGTATCCATCTGTGTCTCATCGCCCTAGTACCAGCTCACTCAATCAGCTGGTACGTGCCCATTTTTCATGACCACTGAGTATCTTGCATGTCGTGACCCTATCCAATCCTCTTTAAAAAGGATGAGAGGAAAAGCCTGGCAGGGAGAGTAGCGTATCGCTGTACTTCTCGGGACGGAGTATCGAGCCTCCATCACCTCCTTGCGCTGAATATTCCGTACGGTTTTAACCCTCCGCATAAACATAACAGTCAGTCCAATTTTGAGTTATTTAGGTCTCCTAATCTTATGGGTTTAATACCTGGTGCGATTAAGGCCTGGTCCTGAGCGGGACGCGGGGGGCAGCGCCCCACCCCGGAAACAGGTACCCTGGTAGTTATTGGGAGAATCATCTCCCTCCCCCCATCACTTCTCGGTTTCAGACAAGTTCTCAAAGAACGTTTTGTTTTTGTTTTTACGTGGTTCTTTTGAAGATTTAAATTACGTCAGCTTGAAGGTTTACCGTGTGCCCGAGAGATGTCACTCTCAGAAGTTGTATCATCATCCGCGAAGGATGATGCAGTGATGAAGGATGATGCAGTGATGAAGGATGATGCAGTGATGAAGGATGATGCAGTGATGAAGGATGATGCAGTGATGAAGGATGATGCAGTGATGAAGGATGATACAATGATGATGATACAATGATGAAGGATGATACAATGATAAAGGATGATACAATGATAAAGGATGATATAATGATAAAGGATACAAAAATGAAGGATATAATGAAGGATACAAAAATGAAGGATATAATGAAGGATACAATGAAGGATGATAAAAGAGGATAGAATGATAAAAGAGGATAGAATGATGAAGGATGATACAATGAGGAGGACAGAATGATAAAGAAGGAGAGAATGATAAAGGAGGATACAATGATGAAGGATAATCACTCATAGCATAAGTGACACTGCCCAATACTGAGCACGATCACACACAGCATGACCGCCACGATACAATAAACTCTCCCTAAATGGAGGGTGTTCCGGGGGTCAACGCCCCCGGGGCCCAGTCCTTGACCTGCCCTACAGGGCAGAATTTGACAATGGAATGATACGTGATTCAACTTCCTCGAGGCATTCCAAGTGTTTAATTCCCATCAGCTCCATAACTAGTCCGGAATTACTTAATTCTCTCCTGTACTTTGCTTCTCGCTTCAGTTTTAAATTCTTAAACTTACAGCACCTTCAGCACCTTCAGTAGCCACTTGTTGAACTACAAATGCAGCTTATATCTCTTATCGTATTTCTTACGCATTTTTCTCATTAACTTTAGGCCTTCAGTATCGCGTAGGCAATTCTCCCTTCATGTTATGTTGTTTATACACATTATTTACTCTATATGTCTTAATACAGAGTCACTCGTTGCTGTCGCTACTCGTCGCTCTCGCTACTCGTTGCTCTCGCTACTCGTCGCTCTCGCTACTCGTCGCTCTCGCTACTCGTTGCTCTCGCTACTCGTTGCTCTCGCTACTCGTCGCTCTCGCTACTCGTCGCTCTCGCTACTCGTTGCTCTCGCTACTCGTTGCTCTCGCTACTCGTTGCTCTCGCTACTCGTTGCTCTCGCTACTCGTTGCTCTCGCTACTGTCTTCAATTGTTTTAATAGTCTTTGAGGCAGTGAATCACTTTTTCTGTTACTCTCTGTTCTTACAATTTCAATGAAACACTCTTTTACCCCTATTCTTATAGCTTAAGGCTCAGTGATGAACATGTACCGAGGTGTGCGTGCATAACATGTACCGAGGTGTGCGTACATAACATGTACCGCGGTGTGCGTACATAACATGTACCGAGGTGTGCGTACATAACAAAACGGAGATAACGCAAGGCGAGCAACTTGCAATATAAATGTTGTAGTTGCCAGGCTGAGGCTGAGTTGCAAGTGCTTCTGGTAGCTGGCCATTCACACAGACGATGATCAAACCAAATGCAACAAAGTCTGTGGTCACCTTCATGGTACCTTTCTTGAACACCATATATCTGATTGTCCAATTATTGTGGAATATAGACACAGACAGCATAATAACGTATGTGATATACCAAGGTATCATAGTAAAGAAAATAACATACCAGACATATTAAACAAATATACTGCGTTTGCTTGCAAGATATACGACATAATTTGTAGGTATACATCCAGATGTATATCTAGGCTGTTTGTATATTCATATGCTTGTGTGCTACCGTCCATAGGATGGATATGTCGTG
Organism: Cherax destructor; assembly: GCA_009830355.1. Classification (NCBI taxonomy): domain Eukaryota; kingdom Metazoa; phylum Arthropoda; class Malacostraca; order Decapoda; family Parastacidae; genus Cherax; species Cherax destructor. The sequence continues at coordinate 449,074 of WNWK01000162.1, read as the reverse complement.
CACTAACTTGCAGCTTCGGGGGCACAATATAAAATCTAGTGTGTGTCGGGCTGTGAGAGTAGAGAGTAAGAGAGGGGTGAGAAAGAGTGGGCGTAGGAGAGGTGAGAGTAAGAGAGGTGTGGGCGTGGGAGAGGTAAGAGTGTGGGCGGCTTAAAGCTCACCTTACAACAGCAACGTACAGTTATATGTTCAACTCCCAGGTTCCCCCCCCCTCACTATCTCTCCTGTGTTTATGCTGCTCAGCCTAGAACAGCACCACCAGCCTCCCTCACCGCCTGTATCAGACCAGTCTCTCTCTCTCTCTCTCTCTCTCTCTCTCTCTCTCTCTCTCTCTCCTGTCATCTGACCCGGGCCAGACTGTCTAGTGTCTCCTCTCCTGTCTTGAGACAGACTTGGAGTGTCTCGCGTCAACACCGTGGTGGGACACAAGAGCTGCCAGACATAACCAAACACTGGATTAATTAATTGCCTTGGCTGGTGTCCCCGGCTCTCTCCTTGTCTTTGTTCACTCCCTCCCACCTCCTCTCTACCTCCCTTTCTCCTTCTTTCCTTCCTTCTTTCTCTACCCTCCTTGCCTGCCTCTCTCTTCTTCATTCCTGCCTTCTTTCTTGCCTCCTTACCCTCCCTCCTTTTTCCTCACTGTCTGTCTCTTGCCTTTCTTCCTCCTTCCAGCCTCTGTTTCCTTCCTATCTTCCTTCTCTCTCTCACACATACACAGTTATCCCTCTCACCTCTTTATCTCTGTTATTATTTAAGCCAGGTAGGATGTTACAACATCAGGCTTACTTCATTATCCAGTATTAGTAAAAAAAAAAAAAAAGCTGTCTATACGGCAGATAATCTCACAGTCTAACCCTCCAATTCTTTCCCAGTATTGTTATTTTAGCATGTAAAATCTATCATTAATAATAATCTAGATGCAATACGATGCTGAAACTGGATTTCCGAGTTACAGTATGTATAAGGTCACTCTTTGTGGCCAGTTGGAAATAAAATTGAATATCCAAATCGCTGTCTTAAAAACCTTTCGATTTTAATCGAATTTCTTAAAAAAAAAACAGTTCTGTGAGGAATAACAGATGGACACAGTTCTTTTGAAAGGTACAATCATTGATGTACTTGGGAAAGGTACAGCCAGTGATGTACTTGGCGAACGTACAGCCAGTGATGTACGGGGGAAAGGTACAACCGGAGAAGAACCACTAACAGAACACTTTGTGGAATATAATCCGCCTTCTGTTCGTCAGTGAAGCTGAACCCGGTAAGAGAACGCTCTACTGAACCCGGTAAGAGAACCCTCTACTGAATCCGTAAGTTCAGCAGTTCGAGTGAAGGCAAGAGATGAGTTGCCCTGTGCAATCCTCTCCCTTGACCAAAAGGAGCCAACCAGGAGAGTAATGCCTGCTCAAGGAGAGGGGCGATTCCTCTCTTCTTAAGATGCTAGATGCCGCGACCTATGAAAAGGGGCGGAATGAATATATTTCTATATATATTACCTTTCATATAATTTTATATTGCTGATATTTTATATATTATTTGACTTATTATATGAGGTTACGTAGGTAGCTGCTTGCTGTAGGAGAGTCCTGATTGGCTGCCAGCACTTGCAAACTACCTGCCCGCTTGGAATTACTAAACTTAGTTTCAGTAATAAGGGAATTTTATGCCTTCATGGAGGATTTGTTGATGGTCCTCCAGTTAGGGTCTTCGTCTTCTTGCCCGATGAAGTGCAACTCTGCTGCTTCGAAAATTATTGCTGTTTGGCGAAGGGTTAGTCATATTGTTCAAACAAGCTGTTTAATTACCCTGTCGGTTGAGAATTTAGATTATTTAGGGACTTGTTTTTATTCACATTTTAAGTCGAGGTCAAGTCTCACCGAGTATTACCGAGCACATACACATATATACACATACACACTTATATTTATCTTATATTAATGAATCTCATAGCAACGCAGTTGATGATATATATTAATGGTATTAAGTTGTACTGCGTATCTGAAGTACCTATACCACAATGTGTATAGCACAGTATACGTATTCACAAGTATAATAAGATATATTACAAGATATATGTAGGAGGGGGTGTTAATGTTGCGGTTTTATAACTGTAATGTAAGCACGCCTCTGGCAAGACAGTGATGGAGTGAATGATGGTGAAAGTTTTTCTTTTTCGGGCCACCCTGCCTTGGTGGGAAATGGCCGATGTCTTAATAAAAAAATATGTAGGAGCTTATCATCTCCTTAATTATCCAAACTATATTAACTGTAATTATTACCACCTAGACAACTTAGTTATTAAGCATCTAAACTTTTATTTAGTTGGTTTATATTTAACCAGTTGTAATGCCAAAGGGATATTGAAAAGCCTCTTAATTTTAGAGGATAACTGGACCGGAATATTCTCTGACAAACTGTTACAAAACTAGAAACAGGCTAGATGCTAGAGGGGGATCAATAAGTTGACCTTCTAGTATTCTCTGGAGATGTCTATACTTTATAGATGTCACATTTCGTAACATTAGATAAAAAAAAATGCTTTTGTCTTCCGTCCGCCATGTTTACATGGTTCCCTAAATGCCGCTTCGAAAAGATCACAGATTCCATTCCTTTAGGAAAATCTATTTCATCGTTGCATCGTGGAGTTCTTTTTTTTTTTACAGGCATCACCACGCTAGTTGTGTATGGTACGCCGCCTGGTGATCATCATCGTGTGTTCTCTGCAGCAAATGTAACCTGTAGTCGCATACTCCAGGAAGATAGCGTCGCAAGAAGGTGATTGATGAGAGACAGGGCAAACAGCCTTTCCTCTCTCTCTCTCTCTCTCTCTCTCTCTCGCAAATATATAGCTTAAGGCAGGAAGAATGTAAGTCGCAACACCGTGGCTGGAACAGCAGGCCCACAACACACTGGCAGGAAAGCAGGCACAACATTCTGGCAGTGAACGCTAGGCCTAAAACCTCTGGCAGGAACAGCAAGATGACACAACAAAATTTGGCAGGAATGCAGGCCACAACACTCTGGCAGGAACAGTAGGCCCAAATTGGCGGAACAGTCAGGCCCACAACACTCTGGTGGAACAGCAGGCCCACAACACTTGCAGGAACAGCAGGCCCAAACAACTTGAACGAATAACCACCAGCAACAGTGCACAACATAGGGTTAAACCATTGGCAGGAACAGCAGGCCCACAACTTTGGCAGGAAACTGCAGGCCCTACAAACACTCTGGCAGGAACAGACAGGACCTCAACACTGGAGGAACAGAGGTCCACAACACTTGGCATGAACAGCAGGCCCCAGACTCCTTTAGGAAAATCATTCATGTTGCATCTGGTTCTCAGGCATACAGCAGTGTTGCCCGCCTGCGATCATCAGGGTCCCACAATACCTGTAGTGATACCAGGAGATAGCGTCCAAGAAGTATTTGATGTGCAGGGAAAGTTCTTTTTTTTTTTTTCGCATCAAAAAGCTTAAGGTAGGCCGAATGGTCGCATCATCGTGGCTGGACAGTCATAACCTATCCTACAGAAAACCTAGCTAGAACAGTTTGATGAGAACACGTGGCAAACATTCATACTCTCTCTGACTCTCTGGCAAATTATAAGCTAAGCCATGGTGAAGAATGTCACACAGCCACAACACTTGGCTGGAACGGTCATAACCCATCTCAGGACACAGCCCAGAACAGGGAACAGCAGGCCCACAACACCTGGCAGGAACAGTCAGGCCCACAACCTACTGTGCAGGAACATAGGCCCACAACCATTGGCAGGAACACAGGCCCACAACACTCTCAGGACAGCAGGCCCAACTGGCAGGAACAGCAGGCCCACAACACTCTGGCAGGAACAGCAGGCCCACAACACTCTGGCAGGAACAGCAGGCCCACAACACTCTGGCAGGAACAGCAGGCCCACAACACTCTGGCAGGAACAGCAGGCCCACAACACTGGCAGGAACAGCAGGCCCACAACACTCTGGCAGGAACAGCAGGCCCACAACACTCTGGCAGGAACAGCAGGCCCACAACACTCTGGCAGGAACAGCAGGCCCACAACACTCTGGCAGGAACAGCAGGCCCACAACACTGGCAGGAACAGCAGGCCCACAACACTCTGGCAGGAACAGCAGGCCCACAACACTGGGAACACAGGCCCACAACACTGGCAGGAACAGCAGGCCCACAACACTCTGGCAGGAACAGCAGGCCCACAACACTCTGGCAGGAACAGCAGGCCCACAACACTTGGCAGGAACAGCAGGCCCACAACACTCTGGAGAACAGGCCACAACGGAGAACAGCAGGCCCACAACACTCTGGTAGGAACAGCAGGCCCACAACACTCTGGCAGGAACAGCAGGCCCACAACACTTGGCAGGAACAAGGCCACAATGGGGAACAGCAGGCCCACAACACTCTGGCAGGAACATGCAGAGCCCACAACACTCTGGCAGGAACAGCAGGCCCACAACACTCTAGGCAGGAACAGCAGGCCCACAACACTCTGGCAGGAACAGCAGGCCCAAACACTCAGGAACAGCAGGCCCACAACACTCTGGCAGGAACAGCAGGCCCACAACACTCTGGCAGGAACAGCAGGCCCACAACACTCTGGCAGGAACAGCAGGCCCACAACACTCTGGCAGGAACAGCAGGCCCACAACACTCTGGCAGGAACAGCAGGCCCACAACACTGGCAGGAACAACTAGCACACAACACACTAACCCCTGAGCTACAGTTCGTGAATAAGACACAATATGAAATTAACGGCGTTTCATATTGTGCTGTAAATGGCTTAGAAGACTCCTCATCTTCTCCCGCTCTTGTCTGTTTTGGACAGAAGAAACCATTAGCTGGCGAAACGTTTCCTCAATAAAGATTCCTAAAATATTGCAAAAAGTGTTTAATTCTTCAACGTTTCACAGTCTCTCATTCACATGTCAGGATATTTTACCTCGGATAATTTTAAGCTAAAGGTTATCCATCCTAAACGTACGTATGGTCAAACAGGACGAAGTTCGCCACAGAGTTGAAGATGTTAGCCAATAACTCAGCAGCAGCAGCACCTCACAACCCTGGTGGTACATGGTCGCTAATTAAGAGCTCCCACACACACACACACACACTCCTTCATTAACTGCTACATTAAGAAACTGCTCCAGAGGGAGCCATTGAGTGCTTTGTACCATCCCACATTCTGTCATATCCTCCATCTCACTCTGGTTTGTCCTCCGCCTTCCTTTCCTTTCACCACCTCTTTCCTCCACATCGTTTGGATTTCCTCTAAATGTCTTTCATTACCTTTTTGTATTTCTGTGTTATTACCATGAGTTCCAGCCCCATTTTATTTTATCCACGTCTCTTCCCCCTCCATTCTATCTACCTTCCATCATCTACTCCTTCTCTCTCACGCCTTACTCTTCCCCTCTCTCTCTCGCTCTCTCTTCCCTCTCCCTTCGTTTACCTTACTACTCTCTTTATCTTCTCCCTCTTCATATCCATCAATATCCTCCTTACCCTGGAGTTTACCTGGAGAGAGTTCCGGGGGTCAACGCCCCCGCGGCCCGGTCTGTGACCAGGCTCAAGATGACAGATTTCAACATAGTATAAAACCCGACATTTGTGATAGAATATAACAGGGAAAACATAGCTGGTTTTTGTTCCCACTGTGTAACTATCATGTAGAATAGGGTAGCAGCACACTTCAGAGGTTTACCACTACGCAATTTTTTTTTTGGCACACCGGCTGTCTCCCACTGAGGTAGAGTGACCTGAAAAAATGCAACATATTCAATATCTGCCCTAGCAGACATCCCAGTTCAGATTACCCGCTGAATCACAACATCCCCATCCCTGATGAACTCTTCTCCAGGCTAAGGGACCGACTACTCCAAAACTACGTCTTCCTGCCTCCTCTGTATTCGACTGAAGAAGCCTACTGTGTAGGTTCAGCGCTTCAGAATAACGATACCTAACTGCTGCTCATGTATCTTATTTATCAACTTCGATATTGTATACCATTATCATATTCATTTTTTTTCAGAGTACAGACGCTATACTTTCTACCTCCAGGACTCAAGTCCGTCTAACCGGTTTTCCCTGAGACACTTGATCACACTCCAACAGCACGTCAAGTTCTAATATCTGTCATATAGATGCATCCACTTTTGCTTAATAAAAATATATACAAAAAATTCTACTCTCGCGCCTTACAATATTCTTTCCCTCTCATACCTGTCTCTTTCCTCCTTCCTCCCTTTCTCTCCCCCCTCCTCCTCCTCTCTTCCCTCCTCCTCCACCTCCTCTCTCCCCTCCACGGCGGTGGATAACACCTTAACTTTCATATTATCAGAAGGGAGGTCGGAGCGTGCAACACGAGAAGTGCTATCACCCCCCTGGCCCTGGTCCAAACTGCCACACACTGTCCACCCACCAGCCCACTCACCCACCCAGCCCACTCACCCAACCAACCCCAACTCCCCCCTGGCCCTCGGCCAAGCTGCCAACGACCGCTACACAACTTTGTCTTCAAGCTAAGCCTTAAGTTGTACTGATGCTTCAGTCACACGGTATATTCTCATCCACGAATTATGCAGGTTGATAGTTCTGTTCGCCAGCCCACTGGTGCAGCTGGTAGTGCCACTGTCACACAGTGATGGCTCCCGTGTGTATGTTGATAGTTCTGTTCGCCAGCCCACTGGTGCAGCTGGTAGTGCCACTGTTGTCACACAGTGATGGCTCTTACATAGAAATTGAAGCACGCTTCAACAATTGGGCGTCTGTCTACCATTCAAGCTGAATTGTATGCTATACTCTTAGCACTCAAATGTGCCATTGTATCTTAAGATGACACTCCAATGGGAAATAAGTCACCTCGACCGACTTTTTTGGGAGGATATCCAGGTACACATATGTTACTATGTATAATAATTGTACTCATGTATACTTGTACCTAAATAAGCTAGCATACTCTTAACTCCATGATTTGCATTTGTAATATTGTATCAGTAGACAGACACAGGTATGGCAGGACTGTACACAGTGGAGTCAGAGTGCACCTTCTGTGGATTCCAACTCACAATGGTCTTCAAATGAGCGATAGAACTGATGAATTGGCAAAGGCACGTTGTGCCTTCAAGGAGGAAGCAGAGAAGAAGACCACAACCTTTGACTGTCAACTATTTGTCTGAAGACAGTAATACGAAAAAACTTCACATGAGCTCTATTTGACTTAGAGATTGAAGACTAACACCAGCTAGTCCTCATCACTCTATGGTATGGGAGAATCCACATGTCTACAGGAAACCCGACAATATCGAGAGGCTCCTGGATACCACTAATGCCCGTTTTCTCTGGCACTTTACTCCACCAGCTGATGTAAACGTAACTAAATGTAAACTTAACCAGAGGAAATAGAGTTACACTCTGCGTCTTCACTTGCTGGAATACGAAAGAAAAAAAAATGAAATTCAGAGAAAACTCACTCACAAATGTTTAAAGAAATGTCGAAATATTTTATCCATTCTAAAATAAAAAAAAGCCCTGATTTTGCTTATTGCAAACATTTAAAAATGTCCCCATTTCATCACATTTTGCTAAAATTTTGGGTTTTGCAAATACATTTCAAAGTCACATAAAAGGCACATCAAAATTACACTAATGATGGTGATACCAGAGGCGAACGCTTGCTAAGCGGTGAAAAAAAAAATTACTAGCAGCGGTGAAGTCCTTTACTGGTACAACGTTTCGCTCACTCGTGAGCGAAACTTTCTATTATTGAAACGTTTCCCTCACTCAGAGAACTGGACTGCAAATAATATATTGTTTCCTCCATTTTTAATGTTTGAGTGACCACTGTACTCACTGTAACCAGTGACCACTGTACTCACTGTAACCAGTGACCACTGTACTCACTGTAACCAGTGACCACTGTACTCACTGTAACCAGTGACCACTGTAACCTCTGTAACTAGTGACTACTGTTACCAGTGACCACTGTAACCAGTGACCACTGTAACCAGCAACCAGGGTACCATTGTAACCAGCAAGATTTCTAAAACTTTTGCAATTTGCAGCCCTTAATAACCATCGTGCGGTCGACAGGGTTGAAACCTAACTAATCTTTAATATTAATTACTCTAAAAGGGGAAAAAATTCACACAATTCTAAAAAAATCATTTAATACCAACGGCAAATATCTCTAAAAAAATCCTAAAAAAAATTTTGATTAAAAATGGCCAATTTATTGCAATTTTTATTATTTTTATTCACGATTTAGATTTTTTCTCATAAATTGGTGAGACAGTTTTATTTTTTAAACCCCCTGGTCAAAATCAATGGGAGTTATGGCTAAAAGTATTTTTTAAGGTTAATTTATATTGTGGTATTTTTTTTATACCTAATTTTGATTTTTTTTCTGATAAACTAACGATATTTTTTTAGAGTTGAAATAAGTGGTAAGGAATTTTATGGGGGAATGGTTGAATTATGTATTAAAATTTATTTTGTTTATGGTTGATTATTGGTTGTCTGGTTGTCTGATTCTCTCTCTCTCTCTTTTTCCAATTTGTCTGCTTCTGCTTGCTTATCTACCTGATTGTCTCTATATCTGATTACCTGCATGCCCGCTTGCTTGACTACCTGCCTGCAAACCTGATTGCCTGCCTGCCTGTATATCTGCCTGCCTGTATATCTGCCTGCCTGTATATCTGCCTGCCTGTATTTCTGCCTGCCTGTATATCTGATTGCCTGTATACCTGATTGCCTGTATACCTGATTGCCTGTATACCTGATTGCCTGTATACCTGATTGCCTGTATACCTGATTGCCTGTATACCTGATTGCCTGTCTGTCTGTGTGTATCCACGTGATCAGAACTTTGTATCTTTTTTTCTCTCATACACAACTTCCTTTGTTTCTCTCTCTCTCTCTCTCTCTCTCTCTCTCTCTCTCTCTTATCTTCCACTATCACGTCATCTTAATGATAAAAGTACACCTCGTTATTTGAAGACATTAAAACGTTTCTTCCGTTAGTGGCCGGGTGACACGGAAGCCTTAATTATTCCTTATTAACTCTCCCCCCTTCCTCTTCGTTACCTTCCTCTTCGTTACCTTCCTCTTCGTTACCTTCCTCTTCGGTACCTTCCTCTTCGGTACCTTCCTCTTCGGTACCTTCCTCTTCGGTACCTTCCTCTTCGGTACCTTCCTCTTCGGTACCTTCCTCTTCGGTACCTTCCTCTTCGGTACCTTCCTCTTCGGTACCTTCATCTTCGGTACCTTCATCTTCGGTACCTTCATCTCGGTACTTCATCTTCGTACCCTCTCGGTACCTTTATCTTCGGTACCTTCACTGGTACCTCATCTTCGGTACCTTCCTCTTCGGTACCTTCCTCTTCGGTACCTTCCTCTTCGGTACTAACAGTAATAAAAGGAATAGTAGTAAGTACTAGCAGTACTAGCTGTTATAACATTAACAGTAGGGCTGCTGGCGTTCTCTCTCCCTCCTACACAAAAAAGAAACACATTCACCAACGTTCACTCAACAGCCGTCTTGCCAGAACTATGCGGACACACCACTGTGTGTGTGTGTGTATTTTCCTGACAGTAAGTTGCTGAGGAAGCTTCTGACAGAACGTTTCGCCCTGTATAGAGCTTGACAAAGCTCAGGGTAGAGTTTGATAAAGCTTAGGGTAGAGCTTGACAAAGCTCAGTGGAGAGCTTGACAAAGCTCGGGGTAGAGCTTGACAAAGCTCATTGCAAAGCTTGACAAAGCTTAAAGAGCTTGACAAAATTCAGTGTAGAGCTTGACAAAACTTAGGGTAAAGCTTGACAAAGTTCACTGAAAAGCTTGACAAAGCTTAGGGTAGAGCTTGACAAAGCTCAGTGTAGAGCTTGACAAAGCTCAGTGTAGAGCTTGACAAAGCTCAGTGTAGAGCTTGACAAAGCTCATTGTAAAGCTTGACAAAGCTTAAGGTAGAGCTTGGCAAAGCTTAGGGTAAAGAATGACAAAGCTCACTGAAAAGCTTGACAAAGCTCAGTGTAGAGCTTGTTAAACGCTATTGTGCAATTATTCCCTGTGATTATAATGATACGGATTATAATTATCGATCTATCTATATCTATCTATCGACAGATAATTATAATCCGCATATTAATTCTCAAAAGATTAAAAAAAAATTACCTCGAAAACTTTTGCAATTGCAATTAGCTTTGAATAATTAATATATTTTTTGCACTTTTTTCCAAAATATTTCAATTTTTAAGTTGACTTGGTGGGGATTGATTTTTTTTTAGGGAAATTTTGGGGAATATATACCAAGGTAGAGAAAATGTGCATAGTGAGGGAATTATACCGAGAATTTTAAGGAAAAAGACTTAAGAATCAAGGAATATTTCCTTAGGAATCTAGAGAAATAACCTAAAAATCTAGAAATGTAACTAGAAATTTAGGAATATTTATCCTAGGAATTTAGGGAAATAACATAGAAATCTAAAAATATACATAGAAATCTAGGAATATTTCCCTAGGAATCTTGGGAAATAACTCAGAAATCTAGAAATATACCTAGAAATTTAGAAATATTTTCCATAGGAATCTAGGGAAAGTACTCTCAAAATTTTAGGGAAAATATACCTAAGAATTTAGGAAAAGAGTAAAATATCCCAAGGAATTTATGGATATATGTTAAATCATTCTTAGAAATAATTCAAAGAACTTAGAAAAAATAATACTGGAGAATTAAAGGAAATAATGGGGAATCTGGGAAAAATTAATGAATTTCAGGGGAAACATTTTGGAATTAAGGAAAATATACTATGGAAATTGGAGAAATATACTATAAAAATCTAGGGAAATATACTATGGCATTTAGGGAAATATTACATTAAATATAAGAACATAAGAAAGGAGGAACACTGCAGAATTTAGGGAAAAATACCGAGGAATCTATAGGGAATTATATTCGACTATCTGACAGAATCAGATACTCCTAAAGAGTTGGGGAATTTTAGGTGACTCTGGGGATATTTTAAAGTAAGAATGAAGAGAATGTAAAGAGGTTTTAAATGAGTGAGAGAGAGAGAAAGAGAGAAAGAGAGAGAGAGAAAGAGAGAAAGAGAAAGAGAGAGAAAGAAAGAGAAAGAAAGAAAGAGAAAGAGAGAGAAAGAAAGAAAGAAAGAAAGAGAAAGAGAGAGAAAGAAAGAGAAAGAAAGAAAGAGAAAGAGAGAGAAAGAAAGAGAAAGAAAGAGAGAGAAGAAAGAAAGAAAGAAAAGAAGAGAGAAAGAGAGAGAAAGAAAGAAAGAGAAAGAGAGAAATACATAAATACACCGAAGAACCCCCACCCCCTACCCCAAAGAGCACGATTTCACCAATCCATCACACGCCCAGAAAATATATGAGAGTATAGCACTATCTTACCGGCGGAGGCGATCCTAATGCCAGAACCCCGTCAGTAGGGTCGATAATTCCACCTGCTGGAACTTTACTCCGGTTCCTACCTGCGGGGGAGAGAAGAGAGCAGTGTCATTATCACGGGTAAGAAACTCCCGTTGTAGCCAAATATGTGCGAAACAGCGTAAAGATGTTTCATCCTCCCCACGTCAATACCCCGAACCCCACCATGACAAGACGGGACCTGAGGTAAACTGATCTGGGCTTTATGAAGTTCCTCACCCCTTCCCCACGATGGGGGATGAGAGGGGGAGGAGGGGTGTTTATGGGGATGTGTGTGTGGGGGAAAGGGAAGTGTTCTGAAGGGTGATACAGTGAGGATTTAGAGAGATAGGAAAAGCGGGTGATGGAGTTAGGACACTTCCTTGACGTAATATGACACACCCTGAGTGTATACCTATCACGCACTATGTAATACACAGTGTGGGAACACCTACAGTGTGTGTACCTACGATATTTACATAATGGGAACACTCCCTCCCCCCCCCGTGTGCCGTTACCCTATTCTATACGATGGTCACAAGGGAAAACGCACAGCGTGCGCTGCTACGATAATTTATATAATAGTTACATTGTCAGAGGCAAAAGTTTGGCTATATTTCCCCCTGTCGTATTCCATCACACAGGATGGATTTCATGCATGAGGTAATGAAATGTGTCAGCCTGAGCTGGGAGACTTCAGCAAGGGTTCAGTAGCTACGACACCTTCAAGGTTTCGTACCAACATAGCATGCATTATATATTATATATATATATATATATATATATATATATATATATATATATATATATATATATATATGTGCCGAATAGGTAAAACTTCCCATATTAGCTTGCCGAATAAGGCAAGCGAAAATTTGTGTACCCAATAATTTCGCAAAAATCATTCTGAACCTAACGAAAAAAATATATTTAATTGTTTGTTTATTATTAAATTATTGTAAACTTATCTAAAATATATTTAGTTGGATTGGGCTAAATTAAATTGTTTGTTTATTATTAAATTATTGTAAACTTATCTAAAATATATTTAGTTGGATTGGGCTAAATTAAATTGAGCTCGTTATAATAAGGTTAGGTAAGTTTTCTAAGGTACTTTTGGTACAAAATTATTAATTTTTACATTAACATAAATGAAAAAAATATCTTTAAACGTATAATAATTTTTTTAGAAAGGACTAAATTTTATAATATATATATAATATAATATATATATATATATATATATATATATATATATATATATATATATATATATATATATATATATATACACACACACACACTTATATTTGATTTAGAGGATTAAGTACACGTAAGGTTAAAATTGAGTAATTTCTGACAAGTCTTAAAATAATCTTGTATGATTCTGGTATCGTCTTATATCGTTCAAAAACCGACGTAAATAAATCGGAAAACAAATGTTGTTCATGTGGGACCGGCAGCTGCACCACACCTGATCAGTCAAACTGTTGGTGCAACAGGTGAGCAAATAGACTGAGAGGGGATAAGAGTCTAGTAAAGAAGACTAAGAAGAAGAAATAATGATAAAGAAAGGAGGGCGATGAAGCTGGTGAGTGATGAATGAAGAGAGAAGAGGGGATGAAGAGGAGAAAGGTGAGAGAAGGGAGATGGGAAGAGAGGGGAGGGAAAGGAAGAAGAAAGGGGAGGAGAGAGGAGGTAAAGATAAATTTTTGCATGGTCTTCAGTGTCTTGAGGAAATAAGATCCACCCCCACCCACTCCAACCCACCCCCACCAACACACTCCCCCTAACCCACTCTCTCTCTCTCCCCCTACCCCTCCCCTCTCCCCTCCCCAACCTAATTTTCCCGGAGGTTAATGATCTCAACAGATGGTTAAATTTGCATTATGTACCTTCCTACCGCCCCTCCCTTCTCTTCCCCTCACCCCCTAACGTCCTCTCTCCTCTCCCTACCCATTACTCCTACCTGCCCCTCCCTCACCATTCTTCCTCATCTCTCCCTCGTATTATTCCCTACCCCTCCCTTCCTTCCTCCTTCCCTCCCTCCAGTCCCCACCCTCCAAAAGGGAAATTTCCCTACAGGTGGTAACGTATGGATACCACTAATTTATTCTTATAAACAGAAATGATTGGGAAGATGCGTTGCTGTTGTTGTTGTTGTTGGTAGTTGTGGTAGTGGTTGTGGTGGCGGTGCTAATGGTTGTGGTGTTGATGGTGGATTTGGTGGTGTTGATAGTTGTGGTGGTGGTTTTTGCCTAGCAAAACCCCCGATACAAATTATCAGCACAAAAGACACCATTGAACAGACCCAGAGTGCTCTCAGCCTAGCAGAACCCCGATACAAATGATCTCACATGAGAAACACGAGGCTCGTAATCCAACAACAGCTGGAAAACCTACATGAAGGATCACTGGGTCGAGAGCAGTGCTCCTCCAGGAGCGTCTTCAACATTTTTACCTCACTCTCCTTAGTGATGCTGGCGCAGAGTTAGATTGATAGAGGGAGACGGTGGTGAAGGGTTGGAGATTGCAGTGGGTTGCTGGAGTGGTGGATGTGATTGAGGGTTTGAAGAGGTGGTGGATGGAGCGGTTGTGGTGGGGGGGGAAGGGGCTAAGCTGGTGGAGGAGTAAACTGATGAAGACTTTAAGCTTTTCTCCGGACGCAAAATACTTGTCGGAGGCATCTAGACACTTGTCGGACGCACTCTTAGACGCAAAACAATTGCCGGACGCACTCTTAGACGCAAAACAATTGCCGGACGCACTCTTAGACGCAAAACAATTGCCGGACAGCACTTAAACACAAAACACTTGCTTCCTTCTTCTTGATTCGCCGGTACTCTCCCAGCCTGGGTCATTTCCAGATGGTGACCCGGCCTTGGCTCCGTCTTGGGAGTGTCTGAGACCTATGTCTGCCATGGGAGGCAGTACAAGTACCTCCTCATCAAACACCTGCCGGACAGCACTTAAACATAAAACAACTGCCAGGCGACCCTACACAGTTGCCAACTCTCTCTCTCTCTCTCTGTCGTATTTAACTCCTTTATTCCTGGTCTTCAGTTTAAGTCTCTTAAACTTGCTACTGATTCCTCTAACGGGCTTTGATTTGCTTAACTGTCTGTTTTTGCCTTAGTCTACTTGTCTGCCTTCCTCTCTGCCCGTCCGCCTACCTGCTTAATAAAAGCTTGTGGGGCTGTCAGTCTGCTTCTCTGCATGCGTGTATATATATCTGTCTGCCTCTTTCCATGTCTTTCCTGGTCACAGCTTCCCGAAGTGACTAGACCTGGTAGACTAGGTAGACCTGATAGACTAGTTAGACCTGGTATACGAAGTAGCCTTGGTAGACTAGGGAGACCTGGTAGACTACGTAGACCTGACGAGGTAGCCTTGGTAGGCTAGGGAGACGAGGTAGACGAGAAAGGCCTGGTAGACTAGGTAGACCTGATGGTTCAACAATTTTTTCATCTCGTCTTCATGTTTAGAAAACCAAAAATGTAAAAAGTTATCATAGTTTCAAAGTGCGTCTACTAGACTCAAAAGTTTGTAATGGTTAATTGTTTGAAAAAACAACAAGTGAAATGTGTGTACCTGCTTACCTAGATATACATATTATCTTTCTGTACCTGCTTACCTAGATATATTTGCTTATCTAGATATATTATTTTCTGTACATTATCTAGATATCTTTCTGTACCTTCTGTATCTGCTTTTCTTAATCTCTTTTTCTTCTGTCTCGTGAATTCGTAAGACGAAAGGTCAATCTTACAAACGTCTTACATTTACTATGCACCTACTTTTACTTTCTTATGTGCTTCTTTAAAGTTCCTAAGCAGGAAATATTTCCTTTCCGGCCTAGGAGGCCATGGAGGCATTGGAGGCCTAGGAGGCCTGGGAGGACTAGGAGGCCTAAGGAAGCCTGGGAGGCCTGAGCCACAGGGAACATAGTCCCCAGAACAGCTTATATATAAAATATACAAGTGTACTCACAAGTGTGTATGTGTTTTTTTTTTTTTCAATTATTTCTGAAATCAACTCACCAGACACTCTTCCCCCCCCACACCACCACCACCACTATCACCACCACTATCACCACCACTACCACCACCACCACCACAATAATCAACCCTAGGCTACAACCACTTCTACCACAACACGACCAACCACCACCACATAGACCTCCCCCTCCACAAATCCTTCAACCCACCATAAATATCCACAATCAACCCACCACAACTGCCCCAACATCACCATCAACCCACTTCTATCACCAACACCCCACTAGCCATCCCCACCACCACAACAAACCCACCACTACCAACAAACCCACCAACCCACCA
The DNA here is from genome assembly GCA_009830355.1 of Cherax destructor. Classification (NCBI taxonomy): domain Eukaryota; kingdom Metazoa; phylum Arthropoda; class Malacostraca; order Decapoda; family Parastacidae; genus Cherax; species Cherax destructor. The sequence goes on along the minus strand of WNWK01000162.1, from coordinate 433,299 downwards.
CCCAGACACTGTGCCCACCAGCAAAAGAAAGTGGTCTTGCAGGAGCAATATCTTCAGGTTTACAGCTCTGCTCTCGACTTATATGTGTTGTCTACCCACTTAAAGCACTCTTAAGTGGCGAGAACCAGGCCAGGGGACCACTGGTCTGCCACTTAAACATGAGGTATGAGGAATAGTCTAGGAGGAGGAGGAGGAGGAGGAGACTATCTCATCCAGCCTCACACTATCCTTGAGCCCATTCTCATTCTCTCTCTCTCTCTCTTCTTTTATACCATATCTCCCTTTGTACCCCTTCTTTTGTCCCACCTCCCCTTCTTTCCCTTACACTCCCCTTCTAGCCCCTTTTCTCCTCTATTACCCTCCCTCCATCTTTCCAACACCCCCCACCACCACTAACCTTTCTCTTCTCTCTTTACACCCCCATCTTCGTCCCCTTCCCTTTCCCCTACCCTTTCGCTTTCTTCATCAGTTTCCTTTCCCCCCATGTCCCTGTCCTTTTTACCCCCCCCCTGCCTCCACCTCTTCCTCCAGTGAGCCATCAATCACACTTAATCAGCTGTTTTCCCCCACTTGAGGTTTGGCAGGGAAAAAATACTGGAGGCTCATAAACCCCGCCTATTTCGAACTTAAATGTCCCCCACACTTAGGGGAAAATTGTCACGTTGGAACTGTATTGCGAGAATTCGTTTCGCTCACCAGGGGTGAGACGTCTTCCTAAAGACACCCAGGTTAGTAACCCAGGATAATCTAGTAATGCCATGGCTTAGTTTCTCGTGCCTGAAAAAGTAAGCCTTGTTATTGGTATAATTATATAACATTAATTTTTAAGGGGGATGAGCGGGTAAGCCAGCGGAAGGCCTCGAACAGATGACCAAAAACTCCAGTGCCGAGTCGTCATATGAGTAAGACCAATGTCAGGAAACAACTGTCCTGTTTCCTGACGAATCTAACCTAACCTAACCTAACCCTCGGCATCACAGTCATCGAAGCTCTGAAGGTAAACACACCAATGCTGTGGGACTGACCACCTCACAATTCTCATATCAACATTTCCACTGTTTCTGCTGTCTCCTCTGTACATCGACTGAAGAAGGTTGCTGAGCAAGCCGCAACGTCTCCTGAATAGCCACCAATTATCGCACACGTGTCTTGCACTTCAACCGAAGACAATGTTTACGATTTTAATAGAATTGTTTACCATCTAAGAAATATATAAATTTTCACATGTCAAGAGTGGATTTCGGAGAATTTTTGCAACATGGAATTTGCAACCTTCGTCTCTGGCAACATTACTCTTATTGTACACAAATAACCCGCTCATAAGAGAGAGGAATCTACGACGACGTTTCGGTCGTTTCGGACCGAAACGTCGTCGTGAACTACTCTCTCTCTCTCTCTCCCCTATGTGTGGGTTATTTGTGTATTGTTCCAGTCACTGTATTGTTCCAGTCACTGTATTGTTCCAGTCACGGCATTTACGGCTGTTACTGCTGGCCGCACGTAGTCCAACGTACGAACCACAGCCTGGCTGGTCAGGTACCGACTTTAGGTGCCTGTCCAGTGCCTGCTTGAAGACAGCCAGGGGTTTGTTGGTAATCCCCCTGATGTATGCTGGGAGGCAGTTGAACAGTCTTGGGCCCTTACACTTATTGTGTTGTCTCTCAACGTGCTAGTGGCACCCCTGCTCTTCATTGGGGGGATGTTACATCGCCTGCCGAGTCTTTTGCTTTCGTAGGGAGTGACTCTCGTGTGCAAGTTTGGTACTAATCCCTAGAGAATTTTCCACGTGTATATAATAATGTATCTCTCCCGCCTGCGTTCTAATGAGTACAGGTTTAGGAACTTCAAGCGTTCCCAGTAATTGAGGTGGTTTATCGCACTTATGCGTGCGGTGAAGGTTCTCTGCACATTTTCTAGGTCAGCAATTTCACCTGCCTTGAAAGGTGCAGCTAGTGTGAAGCAATAGTCCAGTATTGTTCCAGTCACTGTATTGTTCCAGTCACGGCATTGTTCCAGTCACTGTATTGTTCCAGTTACTGTATTATTCCAGTCACGGTATTGTTCCAGTCACGGCATTCTTCCAGTCACTGTATTGTTCCAGTTACTGTATTATTCCAGTCACGGTATTGTTCCAGTCACGGCATTGTTCCAGTCACGGCATTGTTCCAGTCACTGTATTGTTCCAGTCACGGCATTGTTCCAGTCATGGTATTGTTACTGTCACTGTATTGTTCCAGTCACGGCAGTTCCAGTCACGGCATTGTTCCAGTCACAGTATTGTTCCAGTCACGGTATTGTTCCAGTCACGGTATTATTCCAGTCATGGTATTGTCCCAGTCACGGTATTGTTCCAGTCATGGTATTGTTCCAGTCACGGTATTGTTCCAGTCACGGTGTTGTACCAGTCATGGTATTGTTCCAGTCATGGTAGTGTTCCAGTCACGGTATTGTTCCAGTCATGGTATTATTCCAATCACAGTACTGTTCCAGTCATTGTATTGTTCCAGTCACAGTATTGTTCCAGTCATGGTATTGTTCCAATCACGGTATTGTTCCAGTCACGGTATTGTTCCAGTCACGGCATTGTTCCAGTCACTGTATTGTTCCAGTCACGGTATTGTTCCAGTCACGGTATTGTTCCAGTCACAGTATTGGTCCAGTCACAGTATTGTTCCAGTCACGGTATTGTTCCAGTCACTGTATTGTTCCAGTCACTGTATTGTCCCAGTCACTGTATTGTTCCAGTCATGGTATTGTTCCAGTCATGGTATTGTTCCAGTCAGGGAATTGTTCCAGTCACGGTATTGTTCCAGTCACTATATTGTTCCAGTCACTGTATTGTTCCAGTCACTGTATTGTCCCAGTCACTGTATTGTTCCAGTCACGGTATTGTTCTAATCACGGTATTGTTCCAGTGACGGTATTGTTCCAGTCACGGTATTGTTCTTTTTTGTTCTTCATTACTCTTACTGTAGAAGCCAAGTCCTCTGGCTGTGGGGTAGGAAAAAAACAAGAGCCAGATACATAAGCTGGCAGTGTACAATTCCATCTCATACCATTCACAGTAAGTACACTCGTGGAATATCAAACATTCCCTCTACAATTATTGCCTAAAATTCCCTGACCTCACATAAATCAACGAAAACACAATATTTTGAGCGTAGAATCAACGGTATTACAATTCCATTAATTTTGCACAGTGGATTATTCACTAGCGTATGTAATTTACAATGCGTAGCTCTGTAGTGCGTAGCTGTGTAATGCGTAGGTGTATAATTTATATAATAACGTGGAAATGTGAACAAGGGAGCAGGGGCCGGTGGCGCTGTTCATTTGTTTAATCCTGGAGGGGAACCCAGGGACGACCTGCTTTGTTTGCTAGTTTTAATAATCTCTTCATATGCTTTGTTTTGCTCTTGTTAGGTCTGTCACTGGTGTTTTTTTGTGTGTGTGTTCACCTATTTGTGGTTGCAGGGGTCGATTCATGGCTCCTGGCCCCTCTTCGCTGGTCGCTACTACGTCCACTCTCTCCCTGCCTCATTAGCCTTATCATACCTCTTCTTACAGCTATGTATGAATCCTGCCTCCACTACATCACTCTCCAGATTGTTCCACTCTCTGACAACTCTATGACTGAAGAAATACTTCCTAATATCCCTGTGACTCATCTGAGTCTTTAACTTCCAGCTGTGACCCCTTGTTGCTGGGTTCCATCTCTGAAACATCCAGTCCCTATCCACCTTGTCAATTCCTCTCAGTATTTTATATGTCGTTATCATGTCTTCCCTATCCCTTCTGTCCTCCAGTGTCATCAGCTTGATTTCTCTTAACTTCTTCTCGTAGGACATACCCCTTAGCTCCGGGACTAGTCTTGTTTCAAACCTTTGCACTCTCTCTAATTTCTTAACGTACTTGATCAGGTATGGGTTCCATACTGGTGCTGCATACTCCAATATGGGAATGACGTACACGGTGTACAGTGTCTTAAATAATTTCTTCCTCAGGTGTGGAAACGCTATTCTTAGGGTTGCCAGGCGCCCATATGCTGCAGCAGTTATTTGGTTGATGTGCGCCTCAGGAGATGTGCTCGGAATTATATTCACCCCAAGATCCTTTTCCTTGAGTGAGGTTTGCAGTCTTTGGCCCCCTAGCCTGTACTCTGTCTGCGGTCTTCTTTCACCTTCTTCAAACTTCATGACTGCATTTGGTGGGGTTAAACTCCAGGAGACAGTTGTTGGACCAGGCTTGAAGCCTGTCCAGATCTCTTTGTAGTCCCGTCTGATCCTCATCCGCTTGAATTCTTCGCATTAGCTTCACATAGTCTGCAAACAGACACACCACTGAATCTATCCCTTCCGTCATGTCATTCACATATTCCAGAAACAGCACCGGCACTAGGACTGACCCTTGTGGAACCCCGCTCATCACAGGCGCCCACTCTGACACCTCGTCACGTATTATCACTAGTTGTTTCCTTCTGTCAGGTATTCTTTGATCCATTGCAGTGCCTTTCCTGTTATTCCTGCCTGCTCCTGTAGCTTTTGCACCAATCTCATGTGCCTTCTTGCAGTCCAAGAAAATGCAGTCTACCAATCCCTCTCTCTCTCTTTCTATCTCTTATTTCTGTCACCTTGTCGTAAAATTCAAGTAGGTTTGTGACACAGGATTTCCCTTCCCTGAAACCGTGTTGGCCGTCGCATATCAGTTCATTCCTTTCTAGGTGTTCCACCACTCTTCTCCTGATAAGCTTCTCCATGACTTTGCATACTATACATGTCAGTGATACTGGTCTGTTATCTACCTGTGTGTGTATGTGTGTGTGTGTGTGTGTGTGTGTGTGTATGTGTGTGTGTGTGTAAGTTATTTATTCCTGAACCCTTGCTGGTTTCTGCTCTGAAGTTTATATAGTCTTATGGAATTCCACTACTTTCATTCGTACTACCATAGTTTTGGATGCTTACCAACGATACCTATCTGTCACTTACCAGGGATACCGTACTATAGCTCACTGTCTCCTGTCTGTCACTTACCAGGGATACAGGACTGTAGCCCACTCTCTCCTGTCTGTCACTTGAGTATTGGAGTAACACTGACTGTCTAGCAGGTGTGTGCAGTTTCTGTATCTCCTAGCAGTTCATGAAGAAATGTGTGAGTTGCTATCCCAGAGCTCTAGCTCTTGCACTCAACATCAAGGTTATGTCTTATTTGTGTATATCTTGTATATATATATATATATATATATATATATATATATATATATATATATATATATATATATATATATATACATACGGTACATTAGCCATTGTAGAAGCTAGTTTATTATGCACTCCAATCAATTACGTCTAACCTAAAATGATTACGCAAAAGGCCTAGGAACTACGCCCTTGAAAACCCTTATATTCTCGTTTATTCATCGTTGTATTGCGATGGTTCTTGTGTGATCGTAACAGTACTGAGGAATCCATTCTTGTGTTCCCTGTTTCCTTTCATGGTGCTGGGGGACCCTTTTCAGGGTTCAGATTTTAACTCGCCATTGCTTCAGCTGTCCCCAGTTTGTCACCTCTGTATCCGACTGAAGAAGCTTACAGTGTAGCCGAAATGTTTCAGAGATATATCGCAGCGTTTTGCGCATCTGTTGTATTCACCAGCCTTCAGTTACATTGGTAAGACACATGTGCAACAGTTAGGTATCTTTTTTCCGAAACGTTTCGCCTACACAGTAGGCTTCTTCAGTCGAGTACAGAAAGCTAGCAGAAGCAGTAGAGATGTGAAGACGATGTCGTCAGTTCATCACCCTTGAAGACGTAGTTTAGAGGTGGTCAGTCCCTCAGCTTGGAGAAAAGTTTTGCTCCATAATCCGTTCTGGAAAAGTGGTGAAACGTTGTGTATTAAACGTTCCTTATTCTTTCCCTTTCCCATACGGATTTAGTGCTTTTCTAATATAATGATAAACCCATGATGAGTCCCAATGAACAACTGTCCATGAATAAAGAGAATACTGGGTGCGGAGTCGAACTGCGGTCCTTGTATATACCGCTCAGCCACGGAGCTTACAAAAAGATGATTTTTACAGCCAGCAACACTGTCTATGGGTTATATTAGAGGAATCAACCTAAAAATTAATATATCCTTAATTTTCTGTTTTCTGGCTGAGGATATATTTTCGTTTTTTTTTTTTCAATTCCATATTATCTGCTCCCGAAGTTTTCAATCTTTGAATCGACCATTGGCCACTGGACCATGGGGCTTTCTCTGTGATGATATGTCCATTTTTTTTGTGGGGGGGGAGGGGGGCCACGAATCTTTCAGGTGCTTCCCACATTATTTTTTTTTTTAGATGACAAAAAAAAATCTTCATTTCTGGAGTGGTTTCAGTGTCATTGTAGTTTTTGATGAGAAGGGTTTTTCTTGTCGTGTCTTCACAGTGGTCTGGTCCCTAGTACCGTACTGGGGATTTTACAGTACCAGCCTCCATTAAGACACCAGGACATCACTGTGTTTTTTCTTTCTTTTCAGTGCCTGTGGCCCCTCATGGGAGGTTCCTTGATGCTGGTGAGGGGTTGTTGATCTTGGGAATTGGATCTGTGCTTCAGTTCCATGAATTCAGCCTGAATGCCTTTCAAAACCTCACTTCCTCCCTTCAGGCGCTGTATAATCCGTACGGCTTAGCGCTCCCCAATAATAATAATAATAATAATAATAATAATAATAATAATAATAATTGATTATGTTCTCTCTCTCTCACTTACACAAACACACATACCCACACACACGGGACCAGGAGCTGAGTCTCGACCCCTGCAGCCACAATTATGTGAGTACACACACAGACCACTTTCACACACACACGCATTCCCAAACGTCCATCACCACGATGGCATCCAGCAAGAAGCGCCAAATCCGTAGGGGCCACAACAGGCACTTGTTATTACGAGGAAAAGGGAAAAGAATTAGCATCAATCACCAGCATCAAGGCAATCCCCAGCATCAAAGCAGTCTCCAGCATCAAGGCAGCATCAAAGCAGTCCCCAGCATCAAGGCAGTCCCCAGCATCAAGGCAGTCCCCAGCATCAAGGCAGTCCCCAGCATCAAGGCAGTCCCCCAGCATCAAAGCAGTCTCCAGCATCAAGGCAGTCCCCAGCATCAAGGCAGTCCCCAGCATCAAGGCATTCCCCAGCATCAAAGCCGTCCCCAGCATCAAGGCAGTCCCCAGCATCAAAGCAGTCCCCTCTGCTTGAATGGACATAAGCGAACAGTTGCATATAAAACAGGAGCCGTCACGGCCTTTACAATATCGCAGAAGACACAACATAACCCGGGGATAACGCTCATGCTATTACTGCCCTCGGAGACGCCAGAGCCTCTTTAAATCCGGGTTATGGGGCCGCCGCGCCACTCTACGGCATTATTAAAGGTTCCATGAGTGAGGGGGAACGATGGATGAGGGGAGTGAGGGAGGGGAGAGGGAGAGAGAGAGGGGGGAAACCAGTGGGAAAAAAATAAGATTGAGAGAGAGAATGGGAAAGAGAGACGGCAGAGAAGTACTATCTTTTTCTACCTTGACTGCATTATCAAGGTGAGTCAAGGAGAGAGAGAGAGAGAGAGAGAGAGAGAGAGAGAGAGAGAGAGAGAGAGAGAGAGAGAAGGCTGAACCTATATGCATTTTTATATTGGCTTCCTCCAAGGCAAAATAAACAGCTGAGAGCTAGGAATGCCGCCTAGCACAATACTGAGCAGCTGGGAGCTAGGAATGTTTACCTAACACAATATTGTGCAGCTGGGGGTGTCAACTTAGCACAATACTAAGGACCTGGAAACTAGGACTGACTCCCTAGCACAATACTGAACAGCTGAGATCTAGGACTGTTCCCAAGGACAAAAATGAACAGCTAGGAGCTGGACGTTTTCCCCTAGCACAATACAGCTGGGAATTACAATATCGCTTTAATGAAAGGAACCTCAGCCAGGACGAGTTGCTAGGAGGGAAGAGTTGCTGGGTGTGAGTTGCTAGGAGTGGAGGGACCAAAAACAGAACTCTAGCTAGGATGAGTTGCTAGGAGTGCTAGGAGCCAGCGCAGTATTTGCTAAGCCTCGCACTCAGGGCTCTGGAGTCACTACAACAACCCTTATGCCATAAGCGTCAAACCAAATAAGGCAGCAATTACGCCAGATAAAAAACTATTTACGCCAGACAACGAACCAAATACGCAAGACAACGAACCATTTACGCCAGTCAACAAACCAATTACGCCAGACAACGAACCAATTATGTCAGACAACGGAATAATTAAGCCAGACAATGAACCAGTTACGCCAGACAACGGAATAATTACACCAGACAACGAACCAATTATGCCAGACAACGGACCAATTACGCCAGTCAAGGGACCAATTACGCCAGTCAAGGGACCAATTACGCCAGTCAATGGACCAATTACGCCAGTCAAGGGACCAATTACGCCAGTCAAGGGACCAATTACGCCAGTCAAGGGACCAATTACGCCAGTCAAGGGAACAATTATGCCAGACAAGGGACCAATTACGCCAGACAAGGGACCAATTACGCCAGTCAAGGGACCAATTACGCCAGTCAAGGGACCAATTACGCCAGTCAAGGGACCAATTACGCCAGACAAGGGACCAATTATGCCAGACAAGGGACCAATTACGCCAGACAAGGGATCAATTACGCCAAACAAGGGACCAGTTACGCCAGACAACGAACCAATTTCAAGCCTCTCACTTTATTTAACCAGGCAACCAATGGGAGAGTTGCTATTCTCTCGTTAGACAAGAATGTTTATTGCTGAGAGAGAGAGAGAGAGAGAGAGAGAGAGAGAGAGAGAGAGAGAGAGAGAGAGAGAGAGAGAGAGAGAGAGAGAATGTGTTTGTGTATGTTAGTTACCGTTTGTCAAAGACACATGTCGATATGTTTGTGTGTGTGTGTGTACTCACCTAATGTGTATGTGTGTGTGTGTGTGTGTGTGTGTGTGTGTACTCACCTATTCGTACTCACACATTTGTGTTTGCAGGGGTCAATTCACAGCTCCTGACCCCGCCTCTTCGCTGGTCGCTACTAGGTCCACTCTCTCCCTGCTCCATGAGCTTTATCGTACCTCATCTTAAAGCTATGTATGGATCCTGCCTCCACTACTTCACTTTCCAGCTTATTCCACTTCTTGGGGGGTGAAGACCCCCAGGAGTCGTCTACAGGAAACATCTACAATAAAAGTCTACAGTAAAGTCTAATGGTTAACGTCTACAATAAACGTCTACAATGTACGTCTATACTAATAAACGTCTACAATAAGAGTCTAGAATAAACGTCTAGAGTAAACGTCTACAATAAACATCTACAATATACGTCTATAATTAACGTCTACAATAAACATCTACAATAAACCTAAGTGTTACGCATGCGTCTTGGGCGAAACCTCTTTCCCCCAATAGCGTTATCTAACGCTGCACATCTCTCTCAAACACTGCTTCTTTACTTCAGGTTTAGCGCTAAACCCGTGTGGGTCACTGTGCGCAAGACGCAGAGAACTTTGTTGAGGCGACGTTTCGCTCTGTGTACAGCTTTATCAGCTCAGTCAAGTTCTTGATAAAGCTCTACATGGAGCGAAACATGACTTGATAAAGCTCTTGAGCGAAACATGAATTAATAAAGCTCTACACAGAGCGAAACGTCACCAGTGAGCCTTTTTCTCCCCTGTGCCTTTTTACCATCACCAGTGAGCCTTGGTATGCACGTATGCATATATATATATATATATATATATATATAATATATATATATATATATATATATATATATATATATATATATATATATATATATATATATATATAAAATGTTGAAAATGTCTATAAAAACACTACTTTATTATTAAAACACTATGAATTGTCATCAAAATATCTGTAATTTACCTGTGACCTGATTCAAGAATTTCTCTACTCCTGAGCCCCAGCCTGGAGCCAGGCTACCCAGCTGATTGTAGATGAATGGTTCAGAGAACCGACAGGTTGATAAATTAGACAGTCCTTCGGCCTTGAGTCGACTCAAGGCCGAGGGACTGATTACCTCAAACTCCTCCTGTTCTTCATCTTTCTCCTTTGTATGGACTGATGAAGCCACTGTGTGGCGAAACGTTTCCTCAATAAAGATACCCAAGTGTTCCATATGTGTCTAATTTATTACCCAGCTGATTGCCAGGTCGACCAGGCTGCTGCTGTTGGAGGAGGCCCGTCGGTGCGAATATGCATGACAGCCTTGTTGATCTGGCACGGATGTTGATACAGTGTTCTCACGCTGTACTCTTAGCTCCCCTGCTTTTCACTGTATATATTTTACACTTCCTCCCATATCTCTTTATAGTGTTATTGTTGTATGTTCTTTCGGGACTAGGCCCTCCAGTGTTATCGAGTATCTGGAACTGGAAATATACTCTCTTTCAAGAGGGCGAGATAAGAGAGATACTTTACCTTATGCTGATGGCCCTGGGAATAGTCGTAAGGTATCTTGCTTTCTTTCCAGAATCCAGAGATTATATTTCCAATTTTTTGAGATGGTGGCTGGTGGTAGTGGGTGGATGGTTGAGCTGGGAGGTTAGGGGTGTGGGTGGATGGATGGATAGTAGAGCTAGAAGGATCACGGTGGTAGTGGGTGTATGGATGCACTGGTGGATATATGATGGTGATGACCATGACGATGCTGCTGTTGATGACGTTACACGAACGGTGATGCTGGAAGGCAGATGCAGCCGCACACAATTCCAGCTGGCACACTGGGGGTAATTCCCATCGCTCAGCATTAATGCCCCTGACCCAGACACTCTGCACTCATAAGCATTAACTCCATACACAGCAATCTGTCGGTCAGTCCTCCGCGTATCTCACCCTAAAGTTCCCGATACACAAATTTCAAAGCAGACACGGCAATTTTACGGTACTTCGCGGAGGGTAATTTTCATCACCTAAACTCTTTGGCGCATAAATTAAAACCAGACGCGATAATAGTTTTTTCACACACATTAAATTTGAGGCGAGGAAGCTGGATAGCCAGTGTGAGAGGGTGAGAGGGAGTGAGGGAGACAACGAGTGAGGGAGACAGGGAGTGAGAGACATGGAGAGAGGGAGAGGCCAGCCAGGAAAAATTTGGTTTAAACATGCACAGTTCTTACGGATTTAAAGGTCATTCAGCTTTCTACCTTATTAAATTTACACTCATACACACGTCTCATGGCCTCCCAAAGCTGATTTTTTTAACCCCAGGTAAAAAACAATTCACATAAATCGAAGTAAAAACTTTAAGGACTTTCAGACTTAAAATATATTGTGTTATAAAAACCATAAATCATTAAAAAAAAATCTCCTAATGTTTCTTTAGATTTCCTGCAACTAATCTTGTGATTACAGAAGCACCGACAAGGCACAATGACACTTAACTGCAATTACAATGCGCTACACAGTAAGCAACATGCAACAAGTTGCAAGGAAAGGATCAATATCATTTGCAGGCTTAAGGTCATAGTTAACAGTCTCACAGTGACGATATGCATTAAAACAAGAGGTTTAAACACCCACGTTCTGCAGAAGAATGTATTAGTTGCTGCTCGTTTGTAGGGTCTACTAGGTCTGTCACTTTCCAAGTGGCTACATAGTATAAGTCTGCTACAGAGCTCGATACAGCAGCCTTCGCCTCAGCAGCCACCTCTTCATTACGAGGGATACGACCATGTTCGGGTACTAAGAGAACCCCACTTCCTGGTGCCAGGCACAAGGACGAATTGACTCCTCCTGGATCTTTGGCACCATGGGGTGAACTGGAACAAACTGCGCCAGGGCGAGCAGGGCGCTTTGGGACTCGGAGTTGACATTAAACCTGCACAAGCGAGGGAGCAACTAGTCAAATCCTCCTTCCCTCCCTTCCTCCGCGTTCCTCCCTACAACCACTCACTGGACTGTCAGTAGAATGTGTCCTGGTCATTCTTGCTGGACGAGGTGTAAAGACACACACTCTTTATTCCTCGTAATAACACAATATCTCCAGCGATGCGACATCAGCGCGCTACGATCGCCATTTGTTTCAGAAGGACGACGCGACCTGGGAATAAACTCAGGCCGGAGGAAAAAAACCGAAACGCTTACGATATCATCGAAGTAGAACGCAGACAACAACAACAATAATAATAAAAATAAAGTACCGGAGTTATTTCAACGAGTGTGTTTTATTACCAGGCCAAACTCTACGATAAAACAAGACTGAGGAGCAGCGGCACTTAAAACAGTGAGGAATTCAACGTGACCCGGCGTCCCCTGCTTTGTTTACGCTCAATAATTTCACCGTGACTGAGGCCACCTACCTTGTTTACGTTCCTTTTATGACCCTTCTCCCCCCCCCCGTCCCCACCCCAGTGTCAGAGGACCTCCGAGGCTCCCTTGTCCACTGAGGATATATACACAGAGAGGGGGGTATATACACAGAGGGGGGTATATCTCTCAAGGTATATACACAGAGTTGACTTTGATTCCTAGTTTTTAGATTAACGTATACTGAAGATTAGTGTTAGTGCATAAGTGACTAACAATCGATAGACCTTAAACTAAAGACACTAACCTAACCTAACTGAATCTAGCCTAACTTGACCTAACTGAATCTAGCCTAACTTGACCTAACTGAATCTAGCCAAACTTGACCTAACAAAAACAGCTAACCTGTACACTCGATACACAGGAAAAACGAGCGTGTTGATTTGCTTCTACAAATAAAGTCGCTAAAGTCGTAGCTAACAAAGAGAATAAAGGAAAAAAAAAAACCCACGCATCAGTTGTAAAAATATAAATGAAAGAAATGTGGAAAGAGTAAATACATACATTGGCGATAACGGGCGAGCAAACTACAAAATACAGCAACACCAAAAATGTAAAGTGAATTCATCCAAAAAGCTTTATGACGATGCTCTGGACTATTGTCAAGTCACAACTGGGGGGATGGAGAAAATTAGAAAAGGCCAGAAGATAATATAGTAGATGGAGCTAGGGCAGGAATAATAATAAATACGAGAATGGAAGACGAGAACTAAGACAGGCGAAATAATTGCAATGCAGAACGCAGAACATGTGCAGAAGAGAACCCGATTAAAAATAAAGAAACACTTGAAAGAGAGAGAGAGAATAGGTAGGAGAAGAGAGACTACACAAACCAGAAGAGGTACAGAATAGGGGAATGAAAAAAAAGTGGTGGAAACAGAGGGGAAAAAATGGAAAAGAACGAAATAAATAAAAGAAAAATTCAAATTGAATTTGAAGTTGACATTGACGATAGATGGCGTTGTGGGGGGAAATCGATGCAAATGCCACGTTGTTTTCATGCCAAATTTGCAGACTTGGCTCATAAAGCAATGATCGTGTTAGAAAACTAGAAACGTGCAGCGTTAGAATTGTTTTTATTAGGATACGTTTCGATCGCTAAGAGATTTAGTGAGCGAAATATTTCCAAATGGAAATTTCCTGACAATGCACATGTGAGAGAGAGAGAGAGAGAGAGAGAGAGAGAGAGAGAGAGAGAGAGAGAGAGAGAGAGAGAAGCGTTCATGCAAGGTTGTTGCAACAGTTGCAACACGAGGCTGAATACTAGCATGATATAAATATTTAGAAGACCTAGGTTCCGAATTAGAAAAGTTTTGCCCTTTTCAGTCACACTTGTTAAGTGCCTCCTGAAACATCTCAAGGACTAGTCTCGCTCAAGGGGTGAGACTCAATACTTAGAGACCGAGTCTCTCACTCGAGGGTAAGACCCCACACTTACAGGGGAGTCTTGCAAGCCATGAGGAAGGGGTGAGGGGGACATAGTTATTTACGTGAGTAACAAGCATTTGTTTGCCTGCCTGCCAACCTGCCTGCCTGCCTGCCTGCCTGCCTGCCTGTCTGTCTGTCTGTCTGTCTGCCTGCCTGCCTGCCTGCCTGCCTGCCTGCCTGCCTGCCTGCCTGGTTGCCTGCCTGCCTGCTTGCCTGCCTGCCTGCCTGCCTGCCTGTCTGTCTGTATGTCTGTCTGCCTGCCTGCCTGCCTGGTTGCCTGCCTGCCTGCCCGTCTGCCTACCTGTCTGTCTGTCTGTCTGTCTGTCTGTCTGTCTGTCTGTCTGTCTGTCTGTCTGTCTGCCTGCCTGCCTGCCTGTCTGCTTGATTGCTTGTCTGATTGCCTGCTTGCTTGCCTGCCTGCCTGCTTGCTTGCCTGCTCTCTGCCTACCTTCCTGTCCGCCTGTCTGAATTCCTGCATTCTTTCCTATACCATCCATCCTGTTCATTTGTGTGTTTGCCTCGCTTTCTCTCTATCTGACTGTCAGCTCCCTATCTAACTGTCAACTTCCTATCTATCTGCCAGCTCCCTGTCTAACTTCCAGCATCCACTAACAACTAGCATGACATTTTTAAGGTATTCCACAAATTTGTGGTGCATACATTAGCACCAACGGCCTGGTTGATCAGGCCATTCACCGGAAAGCCTGGTTTAGGACCGGGTCGAGGGGTCGTTGACCCCGAAATCGCCTACAGGTACCCCTCCACGTAAAGAAATCTTCAGCAGTGAAAAGAATCGTGTGTGAGGCTGGTATCTCTTCCCTGTCTTCACTCCTCTGCTGAGTGAGTGAGGTTGTCTGCTTGCTGAGTGACTGAGGATGTCTGCTGAACTGACCTGCTCACCTCTGCTTTATCATAATGAATGAATCCTCTCTCAGAACTCAGAATTTTTTGATAAAATTTGAAGGCCAATGTAATGACAGCACGCACACGCACACGCACACGCACACACACACACACAAATCCACCTATCTCCAACAAAAACTATGATAGACCAAGGTCAGAAGAGAATGACTCTAATTATCGTCACTTAAGAAGTCAGGGGCAATGACTCGACCTCACGAACGCAAATGGGAAGATAGGTAAGTATACACAATGGAAGGGAATAAAAAGACCATATAATGATAAGAAGGCAAAGATGCGAGGAATAAGGAACAAGAAGGAAACTCACGAAACATAAATTACTTTGAAGGAGAAATGAAAGAGAGAGGAGGGCAGGTAAGATGAATAAGGGCGCAAGAGAGATGCAAGAGCACACGACGTATAATTTTAAGAAAGACTGGGAGATTATAATCTTTGTATTATTGATGTCTACGTCAGCCCATGCTGGGCGAGCCTAAAAAAAAATCATACATAGCTAATGATGGAACAACGAAGTTGTATAAGATGTCCAGACGGCTGCACATGTCCTGCTCATCCCGTCGGTACTGGATACCTCAGCACTAAGATACCATACACCACGGTATCTTAGTGCTGAGCACTTCTTCACCTTCGTTACTCAGCACAGGTGAGAAGATTCAGTTTTAAAGACCTGCTTAGCAAGGGCCAGTAGGCTTCCTGCAGTGCTCCGTTTATCCCGTGTTTCTACTTCCACTAATGGTCCAGCCTCGCTTCTGGCACTAAGCTCACGGCGCAGGGAGAGTGACCCAGTAGCGGCCAGTGAAGAGGCGGGGCCAGGAGCTATGAATCGACCCCCTGCAACCACAATTAGGTGAGTACACACACACACATACCAAGGCCGAGGGACTGACCACGTCAAATTGATTTATTTTCCAGGCTGAAGGACCGATGACATCTATATGTCGACTAAGTCTGCTGTCTCCCCTGTAGGTCGGGTGACGAGGCCTCCTGAGAAGGCGAACCGTTTCGTCAATAAAGTTACTAAACTGCTGTCTATGTTCTTACCCATCTTGTGACTCAATAAATGATGTTTTGTACAGGGTCATATGATGACCCTGATTGTTTGTGACCCTGATTGTTGGTGACCCTGATAGTTGGTGACCCTGATTGTTGATGACCCTGATTGTTGGTGAGCCTGATTGTTGATGACCCTGATTGTTGGTGACTCTGATTGTTGATGACCCTGATTGTTGGTGACTCTGATTGTTGATGACCCTGATAGTTAGTGACCCTGATTGTTGATGACCCTGATTGTTGGTGACCCTGATTGTTGATGACTTTGATTGTTGATGACCCTGATTGTTGGTGACCCTGAAAGAAAGTATCGAGATTGTTGGTGACCCTGAAAGAAAGTATCGAGATTGTTGGTGACCCTGAAAGAAAGTATCGAGATTGTTGGTGACCCTGAAAGAAAGTATCGAGATTGTTGGTGACCCTGAAAGAAAGTATCGAGATTGTTGGTGACCCTGAAAGAAAGTATCGAGATTGTTGGTGACCCTGAAAGAAAGTATCGAGATTGTTGGTGACCCTGAAAGAAAGTATCGAGATTGTTGGTGACCCTGAAAGAAAGTATCGACCTGTAACTAACACTCTTATGAGATGACCAACGCTCTTGTGAGCTTACCAACTCTCTTGTGAGATGACCAATGCTCTTGTGAGATGACCAATGCTCTAGTGAGATGACCAACACTCTAGTGAGATGACCAACGCACTTGGGAGATGACCAACGCTATAGTGAGATGAGCAACGCTCTAGTGAGATGACCAACGCTCTAGTGAGATGACCAACGCACTTGGGAGATGACCAATGCACTTGTGAGATGACCAACGCTCTAGTGAGATGACCAACGACCTCGTTACCCATGAATGACTAACGACCTCCTAGGTAGAGTTAACGAGGCAAGACTGATCAGCCAGACCAAGTGACTCTCCCAGGACCTTCCCCGGAAGTCCAGGTCTGAGACCAGAGGAGAAGTTCTCTTCTACTTCTCTTTATAGTTTCCCTTCCTGTGGGAGACTTCCCTGACAACCCCACCCTCCCTCCTTCTCTCCCTCCCTCCCTCCTTCCCCCCTCACCCCCACCCACTTCCTATCTCTTCATCCCTTGCTCTTCTTACATCTATCACTCATCCTCCCTCTCTTCTTTATCTCTCTTCTCCCATCCCTCCTTTCATTTCCTTGCATCTCTTCATCTTTTCCTCCTAAGCTATAAAAAAAATTATCGGTATAATTTTGGAAGCTGTAATAATCTGGAAGCCTCAGGAATGACCCGTGGAGGGAAGACATGGAGGAATCTGGAGGACATGGAGGGAGGGAAGACATGGAGGAATCTGGAGGACATGGAGGGAGGGAAAACATGGAGGAATCTGGAGGACATGGAGGGAGGGAAGACATGGAGGAATCTGGAGGACATGGAGGGAGGGAAGACATGGAGGAATCTGGAGGACATGGAGGGAGGGAGGACCTGGAAGGAGAGCTTGGAGGGAGAGTAAGCATGGAGGGCTCGGAGTAAGGAAAGGCATGAAGAGAGCCTAGAGAGATGGAGGACCTGGAGGGTGTGGAGGGAGGGAGTGGAGGAAGGGAGTGGATGGAGGGATTGGAGGGACCTTAATGTTTCCGACCCACCATAAGTTTATCAGTCAACGTTTCCTCTTCCTAGTGTGAGAAGAGGAAGGAAGAAGTGAGGGAGGGGAGAAGTGAGGGGAGGGAGAAGTGAGGGAGGGGAGAAGTGAGGGAGGGGAGAAGTAAGGGAGGGGAGAAATAAAGTAAGAGAAGTGGGTGATGTTAAAGAGGACGTGAGGAAGGAGGGCGAAGAAAGAAGGCAGTGGGAGAGAAGAAGGTGGATATTACAGACAAAGGTTGTGGGAGTAAAGAAAAAAAGATGAACAGCAAGTAATAATAGAATAGGAGAGAAAAGGGTGAGAGGGGAGAGAACAGATTAAACGGAAGGAAAAGATAGGGAAATAAAGATAGGTTGGTAGTGGATAAAGATGGAGGATGCCGGGGAATAGGGCAGTCTCACAACAATAACTGAAGTGTGCAAAAGAATGCAGGCTCAATCCACCTTCCAAGAACCGAACTAGTGCCTTTAATACCGAGAGAAGGAACTGGACAAGTTCCCGGAGTCAGGCACTGATCAGCCGGACTGTGATGCATACGCTAGACTTCTCGTGGCTACCACCAACAAGCTGATTGATCGGGCCATCCAAATGGAGTGTTGACCCCTCGGGGGTGAACACCCCCGCGGCCTGGTCCATGATCAGGCCTCCCGGTTAATCATGGCCCGATCAGGCTATTACTGCCGGCCCAACGCAATCCAACCCTCCTGGTCAGGAACTGACTTTCGTTATTAGCCCAGCTCCTTCTTGAAGACAACCAGGAGTATATTGGTGCAGTTGAACAGTCTTGGGCCCCTGACACTTACTCCATCCTGGTATTTACACATTCCCCACTAAAACATTTATAGACGACCTCACCATTTTTTCCGATTAATTCAGCACAGTTTTGCAGAATTTAAATGAGTATAGATGAGGTTTGTTGTGGTCCGATTTACGGGTGTGAAACATTCATCTCTCGTGATACATATCGCTTAAGTGTGAGACTGAAATGTTTTTTTCCGTGTTGTAATGAGTTTTAACAATCAAACATTATTTTTAGGAGGTTTCAGTAAGAATTTTAAGCATTGTTTCGAGGTTTTTCCAAATGTTAACGACGTTCTTCGGAAGGTTGGGGAGTTTTGCTTCTACCTGTGATGAGCTTTCGTAAGTTTTTGTGATGTTTTTTTTTTTTTTGGGGGGGGGATCCCGATGAGCTTTGCAAGTCCTGATGTGGTTTTTTTGAGTAATGGGATGAACGTTTCGAGTTTCGATCAAAGCTCCACACTGTGGAGCTTTTTGGAATCTTTGGTGTGGAGCTTAGGAACCTCTAGTGTGGAGCTTTGGGACCTCTGGTGTGGAACTTTGGGATTTCTGGTGTGGAGCTTTGGAACCTTTGGTGTGGAGCTTTGGAACATTTGGTGTGAAATTTTGGAACCCCTAATGTGGCTCTTTAGAACTCATAGTGTGAACCTTTGGAACCCCTAGTGTGGACCTTTGGAACCCCTAGTGTGGACCTTTGGAAAACCTAGTGTGGACCTTTGGAACCCCTAGTGTGTACCTTTGGAACCCCTAGTGTGGACCTTTGGAACTTCTGGCGTGGAGTTTTGGAACCCAGTATCTATAGATTATTTACCGTGTGTGTGTGTGTGTGTGTGTGTACTCACCTAGTTGTGGTTGCAGGGGTCGATTCACAGCTCCTGGCCCCGCCTCTTCACTGTCTGCTACTCGGTCACTCTACCCGCTCCATGTGTGTGTGTGTGTGTGTGCGTCGTAAGCATGATAGATGAGCAGTGTGAGGTGACAGCTCTGTAGGTATGATTAGTAAAGGTAGAGCCTGGTGTAGGAGCGACATTTTAAGCATGATTTATGAGGCTGCATGAGCAAGTAATCATTCAAGGACGATGCTCTGCATTTGACGCATGATTATGGGATGATGTGCTGCTTTAGAGGTATAATTATGGAATGATTGTGCTACTTTTTTGGGGTATGATGAGAGGCTGAGGCCATGCACATGCTGCATGATAGAATGATGTGCTATCATTGAGGTATGATGTGCTATCATTGAGGTATGATGTGCTACCATTGAGGTATAATGTGCTATCATTGAGGTATGATGTGCTATCATTGAGGTATGATGTGCTATCATTGAGGTATGATGTGCTACCATTGAGGTATAATGTGCTACCATTGAGGTATGATGTGCTATCATTGAGGTATGATGTGCTATCATTGAGGTATGATGTGCTATCATTGAGGTATGATGTGCTATCATTGAGGTATAATGTGCTACCATTGAGGTATAATGTGCTACCATTGAGGTATGATGTGCTACCATTGAGGTATATGTGCTATCATTGAGGTATAATGTGCTACCATTGAGGTATAATGTGCTACCATTGAGGTATAATGTGCTACCATTGAGGTATGATGTGCTACCATTGAGGTATGATGTGCTATCATTGAGGTATGATGTGCTACCATTGAGGTATAATGTGCTATCATTGAGGTATAATGTGCTATCATTGAGGTATGATGTGCTATCATTGAGGTATAATGTGCTACCATTGAGGTATAATGTGCTATCATTGAGGTATGATGTGCTATCATTGAGGTATAATGTGCTATCATTGAGGTATAATGTGCTATCATTGAGGTATGATGTGCTACCATTGAGGTATGATGTGCTATCATTGAGGTATAATGTGCTACATTGAGGTATATGTGCTATCATTGAGGTATAATGTGCTATCATTGAGGTATAATGTGCTATCATTGGGGGGGGGGGGGGGGGGGGGGGGGGGGGGGGGCTTTTTTTTTTTTTTTTTTTTTTTTTTTTTTTTTTTTTTTTTTTTTTTTTTTTTTTTTTTGCTACCATTGAGGTATAATGTGCTATCATTGAGGTATGATGTGCTACCATTGAGGTATGATGTGCTACCATTGAGGTATGATGTGCTACCATTGAGGTATGATGTGCTACCATTGAGGTATAATGTGCTACCATTGAAGTATGTGCTACCACTGAGGTATGATGTGCTACCACTGAGGTATGATGTGCTACCATTGAGGTATAATGTGCTATCATTGAGGTATAATGTGCTATCATTGAGGTATTATGTGCTACCATTGAGGTATGATGTGCTACCATTGAAGTATGATGTGCTACCATTGAGGTATGATGTGCTACCATTGAAGTATGATGTGCTACCATTGAGGTATGATGTGCTACCATTGAGGTATGATGTGCTACCATTGAGGTATAATGTGCTATCATTGAGGTATGATGTGCTATCATTGAGGTATGATGTGCTATCATTGAGGTATGATGTGCTATCATTGAGGTATGATGTGCTATCATTGAGGTATAATGTGCTATCATTGAGGTATAATGTGCTATCATTGAGGTATAATGTGCTATCATTGAGGTATAATGTGCTATCATTGAGGTATAATGTGCTACCATTGAGGTATAATGTGCTACCATTGAGGTATAATGTGCTACCATTGAGGTATGATGTGCTACCATTGAGGTATGATGTGCTATCATTGAGGTATGATGTGCTACCATTGAGGTATAATGTGCTACCATTGAGGTATAATGTGCTATCATTGAGGTATGATGTGCTATCATTGAGGTATAATGTGCTACCATTGAGGTATAATGTGCTATCATTGAGGTATGATGTGCTATCATTGAGGTATAATGTGCTATCATTGAGGTATAATGTGCTATCATTGAGGTATGATGTGCTACCATTGAGGTATAATGTGCTATCATTGAGGTATAATGTGCTACCATTGAGGTATAATGTGCTATCATTGAGGTATAATGTGCTATCATTGAGGTATAATGTGCTATCATTGAGGTATAATGTGCTATCATTGAGGTATAATGTGCTATCATTGAGGTATAATGTGCTATCATTGAGGTATAATGTGCTATCATTGAGGTATAATGTGCTATCATTGAGGTATAATGTGCTACCTTTAAGGTATGATGTGAGCGCACGCGTTCCCTAACATCCTAAATCCTTATTCATGTCTTCCTTTCTGCCTATTCTCTGATCTATCATCCCTTTTTCTCTTCCCTCCAAACTCGTATATCATCATTCATTCCTTTTCTGCCAATCCTGTTCTCTTCTCATCCCTTCCTTTCTTCCCCAAACATCCTAAATCCTCCTCCTCCATCTCTTCCTTCCTACCTATCCTCTTCTCATCCCTTCCTTTCTTCCCAAAACATCCTAAATCCTCCTCCTCCATTTCTCCCTTTCTGCCTATTCTCTTTTCCCTCATCTCTTCCCCTCATCCTCAAACTCTCTCTCGTCTCGGTAATTTATAGAGTATGGTGGTGGCACCAGCAGGGCCAGAGAGTGCCACTACACTAGCGGCACCACAGTGCCAGTACCTAACACGGAAACCCAAGTTTTACCTAAATACACAACGATATAAAGGTTTGAGATCGATCGGAAGAGGCATTCTTGAGTTGTTCGAAACTGGGAGAAGATTCTCACGTTCTGAGATTGATTGGGAGAGTCATTCTAACGTCATGAGATTGACTGGGAGAAGATTCTCACGCTCCTAGAGAGATTGGGCGAAGATTTTCAGGTTCTGAGAGTGACTGGATAATCATTCTCACGTTCTGAGAACGATTAGAAAATTATTTTCACGTTCTGGGATTGATTGGGAGAATAATTCTTACGTTCTGAGATTGATTGGGAGAATAATTCTTACGTTCTGAGAGTGAATGAGAAGCATTTTCACGGTAACGTTCGGAAATATCATGGGGAAAGAATGACAAGTAAACAGAAGAATGATAGGTAAACAAAAGAATAATGATAGGTAAACAAAAGAATAATAATAGGTAAACAAAATAATAATATGTAAACAAAAGAATGATGATAGGTAAATAAAAGTCTAATTATAGGTAAACAAAAGAATAATGATAGGTAAACAAAAGAATGATATGTAAACTAAAAGAATGATAAGCAAACGAAAGAGTAATAGGTAAACAAAAGAATGATAGGTAAACAACACTTGTAAACCACTGTACTTTACTTTCCAACCTCGCCCCAGCTTCCCATCATCCCCCTCTATCCCCCACCCTTCTTCCTCACCCCAGTCTCCCCCTCTCTCACATCTCCCCGCCTCCCCACATCTCCCAAACCTCCCCCACGTCTCCCCAGCCTCCCTCATATCTCCCCCGCCTCCAACACATCTCCCCACCCTCCCCCACATCTCCCAAGCCTCCCTCGCATCTCCCCTCCTCCCTACATCTCCCCAGCCTCCTCCACATCTCCCCAGCCTCCCCACATTTCCCCAGCCTCCCCACATCTCCTCAGTCTCCTCCACATCTCCCCAGCCTCCCCACATCTCCCCAGCCTCCCCACATTTCCCCAGCTCCCCACATCTCCCCAGCCTCCCCACATCTCCCCAGCCTCCCCACATTTCCCAGCCTCCCCACATCTCCCAAGCCTCCCCCACATCTCCCCAGCCTCCCTCTCCCTCTCCTCTTAAGCGGGTAATCGAGGAACATGAAATGAAAAACAAGAATCAGAGTCCTGAGAGATAATTGAAGAGTGACCTCGTCTGGTCACGGACCACACCCACGGACCATATATATAAATGGCATCCGTTGATCTATTACACACAACACAACAAATCTCCAACTCTGAGACAAGGATTGGAAGCCTACAATGGCTCCCTCCTCCTCCTCCTCCCTGGCTCCTCTCCCTCATTCCCGACTCCTCTCTCTCTCTCTCTCTCTCTCTCTCTCTCTCTCTCTCTCTCTCTCTCTTTGAATAGAATATCAATAAGTCTATAAGTCTGATACATTTACCATAAATCAATAGAAACCAATCTCCTTTAGGGCTGCCACAACACAAGCCAGGCGACATGCTGGTAATCACACCTCTCTCTCTCTCTCTCTCTCTCTCTCTCTCTCTCTCTCTCCTCCGTCAACCAAAAATGTCTTTTTTTTGTATTATATATTTAATTTTGACACAGGGAGGCAGAGACAACGGGGGCAAAAAATCTATTACCACCCCCTCAAAGGTAGCAACAACAGGGGCAAGAATCTTGTTCCACCCACGACAACAGACACAACGGGGGATAAAAATCTATTACCACCCACGACAACAGACACAACAGGGACCAAAATCTATTACCCTCCTCGTCAACAGACACAACAGGGACAAAAATCTATTACCACCCACGACAACAGGAACAACGGGGACAAAAATTCTAAGAAGAAAACTCCAGAAAGTATCGATGCATTACATCTGACTCAATACCCGTCATGTTGAACGAAAAAAAACTGATGAAGCTGATAAAATTGAATCTTCACTAGTAGAGGAAAAAAATGCTACTTTTCTGGGCAATGCAAGAGTGCCACCATTTTTAAGGCAAACACTGGGACGGGAGTGCCAGTGCCACAAGGGTCTCAGCGCCAACAACAACAGTAACAACAACAACAATAATGGTAATAATAATAATAATAATAATAATAATAATAATAATAATAATAATAATATATAAAAGTAAACTTAATATACACAAACTCACTGGGGAAAGGGTCTTTGATAATACATACTGGGGAAAGGGTCTTTGATAATATACACTGGGAAAAGGGTCTTTGATAATACATACTGGGGAAAGGGTCTTTGATAATACACACTGGGGAAAGAGTCTTTGATAATACATACTGGGGAAAGGGTCTTTGATAATACATACTGGGGAAAGGGTCTTTGATAATACACACTGGGGAAAGGGTCTTTGATAATACATACTGGGGAAAGGGTCTTTGATAATACATACTGGGGAAAGGGTCTTTGATAATACACACTGGGAAAGGGTCTTTGATAATACATACTGGGAAAAGGGTCTTTGATAATACATACTGGGGAAAGGGTCTTTGATAATACACACTGGGGAAAGGGTCTTTGATAATACATACTGGGGAAAGGGTCTTTGATCATACATACTGGGGAAAGGGTCTTTGATAATACATACTGGAGAAAGGGTCTTTGATAATACATACTGGGGAAAGGGTCTTTGATAATACACACTGGGGAAAGGGTCTTTGATAATACATACTGGGGAAAGGGTCTTTGATAATACATACTGGGGAAAGGGTCTTTGATAATACATACTGGAGAAAGGGTCTTTGATAATACATACTGGGGAAAGGGTCTTTGATAATACATACTGGGGAAAGGGTCTTTGATAATACACACTGGGGAAAGGGTCTTTGATAATACATATTGAGGAAAGGGTCTTTGATAATACACACTGGGGAAAGGGTCTTTGATAATACACACTGGGGAAAGGGTCTTTGATAATTATAACCAATGTTATTTGGAGTTTCTGGAGGCGTGGTTGAAATGATAAGGCTTCGGAGGCTTCTTACTTTATTTGTAATAAAGGTGCGGGTAACAGGCTGCGTGTCTGTGGCCATGGCCCAGGTGGGCCATGCCTTGCGAGAGGGAGAGGAGTAGGCCTATTGACTGAGTGAAGTCTGGGCGCCAAGTGAGCGTGGGCCAGGGCGGGTCTGGTAGACGTGGGTACGCCTACCAGGCTTGCCCTCTGGCGGAATACTATGGAAACTAGCATGGCACGAAATATGAACTCAGCTGGCAGACAGCATGGCTGTCTATGCAGACAGTCAGGCTGTCTACATAATACACACTGGGGAAAGGGTCTTTGATAATACACACTAGAGAAAGGGTCTTTGATAATACATACTGGGGAAAGGGTCTCTGATAATACACACTGGGGAAAGGGTCTCTGATAATACACACTGGGGAAAGGGTCTTTGATAATACACACTAGAGAAAGGGTCTTTGATAATACATACTGGGGAAAGGGTCTCTGGTAATACACACTGGGAAAAGGGTCTTTGATAATACACACTGGGGAAAGGGTCTTTGATAATACATACTGGGGAAAGGGTCTTTGATAATACATACTGGGGGAAGGGTCTTTGATAATACATACTGGGGAAAGGGTCTTTGATAATACATACTGGGGAAAGGGTCTTTGATAATACATACTGGGGAAAGGGTCTTTGATAATACATACTGGGGAAAGGGTCTTTGATAATACATACTGGGGAAAGGGTCTTTGATAATACATACTGGGGAAAGGGTCTTTGATAATACACACTGGGGAAAGGGTCTCTTGGAAACAAACACATACACACATACAATGAGTCTCTGAAATAATACACTGCAGAAAGGATTTAAAAACACACCTAATTATAAAAAACACCAAAGGGCCTAAACAAAATCACTCCGTGGGAAGTATTTAAAAAAATCCCTGCTAGACAATACGAAACAATCACGAACTATTTTGAAACCATGTGACGAAGAATTTCCCAAACACCGTAATCATCATCACGAAAAAAAAGGCTGTACTAATGTACACTTATTTACGAAAACGAAGCAGAAATTTATGTTCATTATCTGTACATTATTTCAAGTCTATCACTGACGAAGCAAAAAAATAACGACGTTGGAATTCAGGATTTTGTTCTTCTCTGGGATAGCGTAACTTAAGAATCTTTGGGAAAAAGCAACAAATTCAACTGACTGACTCCCAAAAGTAGGTTTTGTCTTTTTTTGACCAGTCAGAAAGTTTATCCGGGAGGGACTCGGGACGTGGAGGAGTCGACCCGGGCGATGACGACGTTGAGATGTCGGGTCAAGGAGTCAGTAGTCGGGTCGGCCGTTGAGAACGTCGGGGTGTCAGGTCAGGCAGAGGGAACGTTCGAAAATCAGGTCAGGTAGTGGGAACGTTCAGAAGCCACGTCAGGTGGGAAAAAGTACAGGTAACCTACAGGCGATGGGAACGTTCTAAAGTCAGGTCAGGCAGTGAGAACGCTCAAAAGTCAGGTCAGGCAGTGAGAACGCTCAAAAGTCAGGTCAGGCAGTGAGAACGCTCAAAAGTCAGGTCAGGCGGTGAGAACGTTTGCTTAAGGAACTGCGTCACGAGCCTGGTCTGGTCGCAGGCTGGCGTTCGAGGTCCCGAACTGGGCCACAGACTAATCCACGAGCCAAGCTACGAATAATCCCCGAAGTCCATTCAAAGCTAGGGACATCCAAACCAGGCCATGAGAATGAGGACAATTAAGAAGTACAAACAAGATTAAAAGGATAAAATAAAGAAGACCTGGAAGCCAGGCTTAGAAAACGAGGGAACTAGATCAGACAGGAAGAGTGGTACGGTACGTCCACTTTCCTCTCACTTCCCCTTCTCCTCTCTTCCCTTGCCTTCCCCTCCCCTCAACCACCAGCACCGTTTCCCCCTCAGTCGCCAGCCATCGTATTTTGTGTGTTATCTGCGTGATGGGAGGCTGGTGTCTCTTCTCCCCCAAAGGATCAATGGTTCGAACCACAGTCCCCGTTCTTGTTCATCTTCTTCCGGACCTCTTTCGACACCTCAACGTTACGGCATTTTCTTCGCTTCTCTTTGCTCACCTTTTTCTTTATCATTGGGTACGAGTGTTACTGAGAGTAACAACACTGAGTTCGTAAATGTAAAAAAAATATCCTGTGCACTTCTCTTCCGCTCTATCGACTGATTTAATTACATTTTGTAGTCTGTTCCAATACTGTTTTCTGATTTTTTCCCCCTAGTGGAATACATGAAAATTATCTGTGTTGAACGTCATTCTGTTTTCAGTAGCCTTTTACAAGACTTTGTTTACACCATCTTGAAGGTCTGATACTCAGTAGATTAAAATACAAGTTCTGATTCTGAAAATTATTCAATGAACTGAGATGAGAACTGTCGTGAAAAGCAGTTTTTTTTCACTGTGAAGACCTGTGATTTTATTTTGACTATGTTGCTTTGACATCTTCATTGCTTGGGAAACTAAATGTTGTGGTGCAGCTGTTGTTAGATATAAAGGCATCTTGCTCTAAATTCATACGCTTCTCGGTAATTTAAAATGTTGTGATTTGACGCGTAAAACGTTCTTAGTTTAACACTGTTTCAGAATTTTTAATATATGACATCAGTATAAAAATATATATTTAGACTGTTTTCCAAGATACCAGACACAAGCAAATATCCTAAAGTTGCTTGCAACAGATAAGACAAAATGTTTATATAAATCCAGATGTATTGTTAACCTGTATGGGGCCTAGTTCCTGAGGGTTTTGTGTATTCATACTCGATGTTCTTACACTATCCTCTACAGGATGAATATGGGATGTAAATAATAGGACCCCAATGGAAATAAGTCACTTTGTCTGACTTTTTTTTGGGTTATCCTGGGTTCTCTACACATATGCTGCTATGTATGATAATCTATGTAACTGTATTTGTTGTTAAATTAGACACATATGCAACACTTGGGTATCTTTATTGAGGAAACGTTTCGCCACACAGTGGCTTCATCAGTCCAATACAAAGAAGAAAGTAGTAATAAAAGGAGGAGTTTGAGGTAATCAGTCCCTCGGCCTGGAGTCGATGTGTTCAGTCCATCAATCTTGAAGAAAATACCTGTATTTGTGTATACCTGAATAAACTTACACAATAAACTAGCCGCTTCGGTGGCAAAATCTAAATCTGAGACCTTAATGGAATAATCCTGTGGCCGTGGGTCTTAAAGACTATGAAATGATAATTATTTCTGCAGTCTCTGTTGAAATATATATGCCCTGTGCTAACAATTTTTATGCATATCTATTCTGAGCTCAGGACAGAGTGCATAGACACGTTATTAATAGTTTATTCAAAGTCAGGTAGGTTACCTGTAGTCGCTTCCATAGGTCACCGCCCATGCGGCCCCGTCATGGACCAGGCCTCCTGGTTGCTAGCCTGATCTATGAAGCTGTTGGTGCCCGCTGCCAGCACTCCAGCATATGCACCCCAGCGCGGCTGATCAGAAGCTGTTTTGAGGACAGTGTCGAGTCCCCTCTTCAAGACAGCTGAGGGGAGGTTCATGACCAGTCGCAGTCCCTTAACACTTATTATAATTATAATTATAACTAAGCTCTAAACCCACAAGGGCCATACAACGCTGTCTTAACACTTAGTGAGGTCCTCTCTTAGTGATATTAATTGCTCATCTGCTTTTCATCAGAGGTATTCTTCACCATCTACCAAGCCTTGTATCTTATGTAGGGATATCGGTGTGCAGGTTGGGAACGAATCCCTCCAATATTTCCCAGTTAGGGAGTCAGGGTTACGTCAGAAATGTCTGGAACATTTGAAGTGAATCGTATTGATGCAATTAATCACTCTTTAATGTATTTCATTCGTACAATCTCTCGAGTATATCCTTATTTTTCTTGCTTATTAAAGAGAATTATATCGTCGTTAAACGAGAATCCAATTCAAGAGGCTTTTTTTTTTTTTGCCTACTAAATAACATTCTAGGTTTATTTTGTTGATTTTGTCCACTGTCTCTCCTGGGCTTATAAGATGCATCAAGTTTTATTTCGATGATATCTATTTCTCTTTCTTGAGACAGTATGGGATCTCTGAGAATGTGTCCTGCCTTTCGTGTTTATTTCTATCATGTCTCTTCTCTTATTCTTTTATGGGATGAGTGTAAAGCAAGTGCTTAGTGCCATGTGATCACAAGCACTGAATAAATGGAAGGTGTCCGAGTTGAATATAATATTTCAGGGGGTATATACGACGCAAGACACCTGTCAGAGATGGAAGAGGAATCTTAACTGGAAACCGGAGAACGTAGCAGTGACCGAAGGTGAGATATTTGGGGAACACCAATGTGGCCAGACAAGAGTTCCACTTGGATGCTGAAGGAGAGAGCAGCACCAAAGTAGCAAAGTACGCAAAACTAGACCACCACCTGAGTCATAACAGAACTGAGGGGCTAAAATCTGACGACTCTGGAGACAACAGATGGCAAGGGAAGACATGATCATGTTATGGAAAATACTGCGAACATAGTGAGGCGAAGGACACAGTTGAAGAATGAGACACTTGTTAGACATTTTGGGAATCTTTATTTAAGGAACGTTTCGCCACACAGTGGCTTCATAGTCCAATACAAGGAAGAACGGTCGAAAAAGAAGAGAACTTTGAGGTAATCAGTCCCTGAGTCTGGAACCTATTTGTTCAGTCCATCACACTTGAAAGAAAGATGGACCGAGAACATCGATTCCAGGCAAAGGGACTGATCACCTCAAACTCCCCTTCTTTTTCCACCGTTCTTCTTTGCAATGGACTGATGAAGCCACTGTGTGGCGAAACGTTTCTTAAGTAAAAATCCCCAAAATGTCTCACAAGTGTCTCATTCTTCAACTTGACAGATTTCTGAACCATTCATCACAAGGATGGAGTAAATGTCAAGGAAGACCCAACACGAGGAGACAGAAGAAGGTACAACAGAGCCAAAGAGGCGTTAGGAAGCACGTAAGTGTACACAGCGGAATGAACTGACGTAGAAGTAGCACGAGCTTAACCCCCACAAAAAAGTTTTGAAAGAAAATACGTACGACATAATTAGCCCATATCAGTTAAAAAAGTTATGATGCAGACCCAAGAACTGGAGCTCAAGACCAGAAAACACAGCTAGGGAAAAAATAATGGCAGATAAACAGAAAGTAGTGACTGGTACAGTGGTACATAGCTGGTGCAGGGGTACTTGACTGGTGCAGGGGTACATGACTGGTACAGTGGTACATGACTGGTACAGTGGTAGGTGACAGTGGTACATGATACAGT
Organism: Cherax destructor; assembly: GCA_009830355.1. Lineage (NCBI taxonomy): Eukaryota > Metazoa > Arthropoda > Malacostraca > Decapoda > Parastacidae > Cherax > Cherax destructor. The sequence continues at coordinate 403,247 of WNWK01000162.1, read as the reverse complement.
GGTACATGACTGGTACAGTGGTACATGATACAGTGGTACATGACTGGTACAGTGGTACATGATACAGTGGTACATGACTGGTACAGTGGTACATGATACAGTGGTACATGACTGGTACAGTGGTACATGACTGGTACAGGGTACATGACTGGTACAGTGGTACATGACTGGTACAGTGGTACATGACTACGTCTACATGACTGGTACGTCGTACATGATGTCGTCGTATGACTGGTACAGTGGTACATGACTGGTACAGTGGTACATGACTCCTTGCCCTCTGGCACCCTCAAACATTCCAATTAAAATTAACAGTGGTGTCGATATTCCGTTTTGACGCGGGTCTTAACTCACATGAAGACCCCTGCGTTAAGGTCTTGTTCCTTTGATCGAGTTCTTCCACTGGCTTTCCACTCCATTCACTGAACAGTTAAAGATACGCTATCACTAACTGAAGTGTAATGAACACCTGTCAATGCTATTCAATAATATCCATCACTTGAAGTCAAGATATGACTAATTTCCATAGATTATGCCACAGTAACGGACAGAATCACTATACAAAAAACGAACAAATTAGTCCCTCCCACCAGATAATACCTTCTCAGATGCGTGACAGATGACGAACTCTCCACTAGTTGCTAAGTAGACTCGTCACCAGGCACTCTGCGTATCACAACAGAAGCCCCGGGGAACAGACAGAAGACTGATAACACCTCGCTCTGCTGACGGGTCTGTTAATGAGACTTGGCACCTGATCCCGGGCGTCAAAATAAACCTTTCAAGAATAGTCAACACACAACTTAACCGCCGCTTGTGTCGTGTTGGCTCAGCAGCAACGACAACCCAATTCTGTGTGAGTTAGATGGTGGGAACACCCGCAGTGTGCTGCTGCTACCCTGTTACGTGAGTTACTACGTGGGAACACCCGCAGTGTGCTGCTACCCTGTTGCTTAAAAGTTAACTATATATGCTTGCAGTATTCATTCCTGCATGGCAGCTTTTGTAAATCAAGCGATGTCTTAGAGTATACATACTTAGGCATGGATACACTTACGTCTAGCAGTCTGATACATATACAGACGAAAAATCACACTAAGTGAAAAGTAGGCAGCCAGACTTATGGTCACATTCTTGAATATTAAAATAATAAACTAGCCACTACCGTCCAGAGGGCTGACATGGGGTACACAGTAAACTAGCATTGTAACAATCGCATCTGCTAGAAAAATGAAAGGATGGATAATGAGAACCTTCAAAACCAGGGACGCCAAGCCCATGATGACACTCTTCAGGTCGCTTGTTCTATCTAGGCTGGAATATTGCTGCACACTAACAGCACCTTTCAAGGCAGGTGAAATTGCTGACCTAGAAAATGTGCAGAGAACCTTCACAACACGCATAACTGCGATAAACCACCTCAATTACTGGGAACGCTTGAAGTTCCTCAACCTGTACTCCCTAGAACGCAGGCGGGAGAGATACATTATTATATATACTTGGAAAATACTAGAGGGATTAGTACCAAACTTGCACACGAAAATCACTCCCTACGAAAGCAAAAGACTCGGCAGACGATGCAACATCCCCCCAATGAAAAACAGGGGTGCCACTAGCACGTTGAGAGACAACACATTAAGTGTTAGGGGCCCAAGACTGTTCAACTGCCTCCCAGCATACATAAGGGGGATTACCAATAGACCCCTGACTGTCTTCAAGCAGGCACTGAACAGGCACTGGACAGGCACCTAAAGTTGGTACCTGACCAGCCGGGCCGTGGTTCGTACGTTGGATTGCGTGCGGCCAACAGTAACAGCCTGTTTGATCAGGCCCTGATCCACCATGAGACCTGGTCACTGACCGGGCCGCGGGGGCGTTGGCTCCCGGAACTCCCTCCAGATAGCAGGGCACTACCGTCTAGAGGACTGACATGGGGTACACAGTAAACTAGCCACTACCGGCCAGAGGGCTGGCATAGGGGTACACAATAAACTAGCCACTACCGGCCAGAGGGCTGACATGGGGTACACAATAAACTAGCCACTACCGGCCAGAGGACTGACATGGGGTACACAATAAACTAGCCACTACCGGCCAGAGGGCTGACATGGGGTACACAATAAACTAGCAGTTTCGGCGAAAAGCGCCAACTCTTATTTTTGCTAAAGTTGCTTAAATTAAAACAAAGTAATATAGCTTAATCTTACCCAACCAATCTTATGTCAGCCTAAATTTACAGCAGTGAGATATATTAATTTCGTGAGGTAGAAACTGAGAGATAGAGAGAGAGAGAGAGAGAGAGAGAGAGAGAGAGAGAGAGAGAGAGAGAGAGAGAGAGAGAGAGAGAGAGAGAGAGAGAAAAGAGAGAGAGAGAGAGAGAAGAGAGAGAGAGAGAGAGAGAGAGAGAGAGAGAGAGAGAGAGAGAGAGAGAGAACGCATTACAAAATTCTTACGACTCACATTTGTGACATATTTAAACATGCAACCAAGGTTAAAAGCATCATGCAAAGAAGCTGTAGGATTTTCTGCAATTATGCAATTACAATAACTTAATAACAGCCTTAAATAATTACCTTAATTTGCAACGCAAGAACAGAGAAAGTTAATGCCAATGTTGAGTCAACTAATTAAACTGAAATGTTAGCGTGAGTAAATTACAGTGAGTTCACTCACAGGATGAGTAACGCCCACCAATAAATTCGCCCCGCGGGGCAAATTTCCAAAGAAATTTTTTGAGGACCGGCGGTAAGATACAAGGTAGTCGACCCCGACAATTCGCTGGGTCACACAGTCGACCCCGACAATTCGCTGGGTCACAAAGTCGACCCCGACAATTCGCTGGGTCACAAAGTCAATCCCGACAATTCGCTGGGTCACAAAGTCGATCCCGACAATTCGCTGGGTCACAAAGTCGACCCCGACAATTCGCTGAGTCACAAAGTCGACCCCGACAATTCGCTGGGTCACAAAGTCGATCCCGACAATTCGCTGGGTCATAAAGTAGACCCCGACAATTCGCTGGGTCACAAAGTCGATCCCGACAATTCGCTGGGTCACAAAGTCGACCCCGACAATTCGCTGAGTCCTTAACAACGATTATTTTTTACGTTTCACAAAGGATGTTTATATGTGTTCCTGCAGGCTATTTTTTTTTTAGCTTGACTCCAACATTTGTAACGCCTGTTACTGCTGTTGTTGCTCCGGTTGTTGCTGTTGTTGCTCCGGTTGTTGCTGTTGTTGCTCCGGTTGTTGCTGTTGTTGCTCCGGTTGTTGCGGTTGCTGCTTTGTTACTGCTGTTGTTACTGTTTTATTGCTGTTACTGCTGTTGTTGCTGTTTTTAATGCTGTTGTTACTGTTTTTATTGCTGTTGTTACTGCTATTGTTACTACTGTTGTTATTGTTGTTTTTACTGTTGTTGCTACTGTTGTTGTTACTGCCGTTGTTACTATTGTTACTGTTGTTACTACCCTTGTTACTGCTGGTATTACTGTTGCTATTGCTATTGTTACTACTGTTGTTGCTAGTACTGTTACCACAACTACCTGAGAGTACATAGGCAAAAAAAATAAAAAACAGATATGAGAAGGCTTGTAAATCTACACCCAGGCTGTCTACTGAGAGGAACAACCTACATCTACGTAGACTACGGGGTATCGTGTGTATTACGTAGGTGTGTGAACCATGGATAGGAAAGCTGCTGCTGCTGCTGCTGCTGCTGCTTCTGCTGGCGACATCCTCTCCGCACGATTATCCGGGTTTAAGCTGACCTAGCCTAGGCTGACCTCACTGAGGCCCAGCTGGCTTTCACGTCCTGCGCGCAGCGGCACTTCGACTAACCCAGCGCAGCGTTTCCGCGATTTGTGTCGTGCTTTATAAAGACGTAAGTTACGTCACGTAACGAGAGCCTGACTCAATATTGAGATCCTCGCTCTCTCTCTCTCTCTCTCTCTCTTTCTCTCAGTCTGTCCGCCTGAGAACAGCGACGGTTTCTAGAATTTATATATTTTCAATTCTCTACCTGCACTGTTAAGTTTAGGTTAGGTAAGATTAAGACAGGATTAAATTAAACTAGGCTTTGTTTAGATTAGCTTACGTTAAGGCTAACTCTAATCAGGTTAAGTTAGATTAGAATGAGTAATACGATTGGTTAGCTTATATTAAGTTAGTGTGGAAAATATTACCAAGCTGGAATGTGTATAGTGTATATAAATGCCCAATTTACATCAAAAATATATATTATACATGTTAATTTCATACAGTAATGTATTTTTCTATACGCTTTGTTAAAAAGTATACATCATTACAGTGGAGTTATATGACATTTTAGAGGCTAGAGGACGAAAAATAAAACGATAAATATATATCACAGGTAGTTGTGGTATCATCAGTAGCAATCGTAGTAGCAACCGTACTAGCAACAACAGTAGTAAAAACAGTAACAACAGTAGCAACAGTAATAGCAGCAGTAACAAGAGTAGCGACAACAGCAGTAACAATAGTAACAACAGTAATAAGAGCAATAACAATAGTAACAGCAGTAACAAGTGATAATAGCAGTAGCAACAGTATTAACAGCAGTAGCAACAGTAATAACAGCAGTAACAATAGTAATAGCAGCAGTAACAACAGTAATAACAGCAGTAACAACAGTAATAACAGCAGTAAAAATAGTAATAACAGCAGTAACAAGAGTAATATCAGCAGTAACAACAGTAATAACAGCAGTAGCAACAGTAATAACAACAATAACAACAGTAGTAACCATAAACAAATGCTAAATTAGTTAATTTCATAGAAGGATGATAAACGAGTCTCCGCCGCACATGAGATTCTGTACTCTCATAAGCCTATTTAACTTTGTTAGTGAGATTTTGTACTCTTTCAAGCCTATTTATCTTTGTTAATGGGATTCTGTACTCTCATAAGCCTATTTAACTTTGTTAATGGGATTCTGTACTCTCATAAGCCTATTTAACTTTGTTAATGGGATTCTGTACTCTCATAAGCCTATTTAACTTTGTTAATGGGATTCTGTACTCTCATAAGCCTATTTAACTTTGTTAATGGGATTCTGGACTCTCATAAGCCTATTTAACTTTGTTAATGGGATTCTGTACTCTCATAAGCCTATTTAACATTGTTAATGGGATTCTGTACTCTCATAAGTCTATTTAACTTTGCAAATACCAAAAGAAATAAAAATGTTGGAAGTCACCTCTCTTATGAAGATCCCCGGGATTGTGAGGCTACTGGCAAATGCGGTTGCAAAACCGCATTGAAAAAAAAGGATTGCATATTACGTGCTGTCAAATTTCGGATGAGGCTTTTTTCCAATGGCATTTGAAAAAGAGAGCTTTATAGGGGCTTATTGTATGTGAGAAGGAAATTAATGGCGTTTCATAAACTGAAGCAACACTGAAATTCAGAAGGTCTTTGGAGCCTGAAGTTAGTAAGGGCTGGCTGACACCGAATATATACTCCGAGAGGTGTATATGTCTCAGTGTGGACACTGAGAGGTGTATATCTCTCAGTATAGACAGCGAGAGATGTATATGTCTCAATGTAGACACCGAGAGGTGTATATCTCTCAGTGTAGACACTGAGAGGTGTATATCTCTCAGTGTAGACACTGAGAAGTGCATATCTCTCAGTATAGACACTGAGAAGTGTATATCTCTCAGTGTAGACACCGAGAGGTGTATATATCTCAGTGTAGACACTAAGAAGTGTATATCTCTCAGTATACATACGCTGGGAGAATACTTTAATCCCTATCTTAGAGATTAACGTATTCTTGACTGGTGGAACAGGTAACACGCAGCGCTAACGACCCTCCAGTAGTCGAAAGGCTTTCAACACATTTAACCAACTGGCTCGCAGACAAAGGCCGGCTGGACGGGTATTTTTCCCGTGCAGCTGACCCAGTTGCACAAGCTGGCCGACAGTGTTGAATATAATGCTGAATATGCACTTAAATGATAATTGCAATAAGTCCCTCGTGAATATTTTTTATCGTAACTCGACGTAACTTATATTCCACAGTTCTGTTGTGTAAAGTTAACGTAGCTGAGAGTAACTAATTATGACGTTTATGTGGAGAGTGCGTCCATCTCACGGCTTCTATCTACTGAAGAGGACGCCAGTTGAGGATCGAGATACTTGAAGACGTACAAGAGAGGAGAGGAGATGAACAGGGAACCACAGATGAGGGAGGAAGCGGGAAAACACACATAAGAACGTTGATTGGTTTAGGATCACACAGCGCTGATTGGTTTAGCGTCACACAATCTTCGCTGATTGGTTCAGCGTCACTGTCGCTGTACTGTGTCCAGTCACAGTTAAAATATCGATGTTTTCGAAGGATGGGTGAATTCTCATGTGTGTCCTGCCTTCCTTTCTCACTCCTCTCTCCTCCTTTCCTTACTGCTTCCTCTCTCCCTCCCACCCTTCTCCTCCTTCCTATCTCCCATCCTTCTGAATTATTTCCTTTTTACTCTCCTCCTTTATCTCCCCTCCCTTCCTTCTCTCCCATGCTTCCTTCTCTCCCATGCCTCCTTCTCTCCCATGCTTCCTTCTATCCCATGCTTCCTTCTCTCCCATGTTTCCTTCTCTCCCATGCCTCTTCTCCCCTGCCCCTCTCTCCCATGCGTTCCCTCCTCTCGAGTGCTTCCCTTCTCTCCCATGCCTCCCTTCCTTTTCTCCCCTACATCCATTCCGTCTCTCCCCTCCCTTCTCACTACTCTCTCCCTCCTGACCCCTCCCTCCCTTTCCTCACCTCCCTCTTCCCCCCCTTCTCTTACATAGTTCCACAACACGAGGTCTGGCTTACGTGGCACTAACAGCTGACATCTTGAGACTAATATTAATGGCCCTCCTGAGTGCCATTTATAGGTGCCAGGGGTATACGGTATACAAGTCATTGTTATGAAGTGCGTGCGTGTGTGTGTGTGTGTGTGTGTGTGTGTGTGGTGTGTGTGTGTGTGTGTGTGTGCGTGTGTGTATATGTGTGTGTGTGCGTGTGCACGCGTTCAAAATTGAATGAAAAAAAAATTAGAAAAATTATTTCGAAGAAAATACTGTAGTCTTGAGGCTGGAGAAGAGCTCCTGGTCAAAGGAATTGGAGCTATCCTTCCCTCTACTGAATCTGGCCTAACCCCCTTCCATTCTCAGGCCCCCTATGACCCCCCTGATACGGGTTTAGCGCTCAACAACAAAAATAACAGCAGCAGCAGAAACAACAACGCCCATCAACAAACAGCAAACAACAAAACAAATAAACAAATCCTCTCCTCCACCCATCCTTTCCCTCACAAATCCTCTCATTTACCATGAAAAAAAAATCATGGTACACTAACATGAAAAAATCATGGTACACTAACATGAAAAAATCATGGTACACTAACATGAAAAAATCATGGTACACTAACAGCATCAGGAACTCCCATCACAGCCTTGGGTAATCAGGTCCAGATTTGCATCACAGCTAATAAAACACAGATATTTCTGGGGGGGGGGTGACTAGGAAAAATACCTTTACACTGTCTCGTATCTTTCAAACACCTGTAAGGCGAGAAGCGACGGTAGCAGCAGCGGTAGTAATGGCAGTAGTTGTAGTAGTAGTAGTTGCGATATTAGTAGTTAGGGAAGTAGTACTAGTTACGGTAGTAATAGTAGTTGAGGTAGTAGTTGTGGTAGTAGTAACTGTAGTAGTAGTAATTGTGATAGTAGTACTAGTTGCAGCAGTGGTAGATGCAGTAGTAGTAGTACTAGTTACGGTAGTGGTAGATGGGATGGTAGCAATAACAGTATAGTAGTTACAGTAGTTTTTTTTTTTTTGGTCGTGTAATACCCTACTATTTTTATTACTAAATTCTGTCACCACAAATACCTATTACCTTTACCACTAATATTTCTACTGCTACTATTGCTACTACTACTACTACTACTACTACTACTACTACTACTGCAACTACCTCTTCACTACTACTTGCAGAAATAATAATATAGTATATACGTTGTGGGTTTTCAGAAACATTAGCCCCCCGACGACGACCAAGACTACCCACTACAGCTATTCTTTCTCTCATTTCCTTCTTTCTTATCCCCCATCCTTCTTCTTCCTATGTAGGTAGAACCACAGCCTGAAGTACCAAGATCTGCTGATGAAGATGCGACGTCAGAAGACACTCCCCATCATGGGGAGCCACAGCAAGAAAGAAAGAAGATGACCGACACCCTCTACCCAGGGGGCCAATGCCAGGTCACCATTTGGAGAAGACCCGGGCCGGATGTACCGGCGAACATACAACAACACGAAACATTAGCATTAAGCTACGACAACATTTATTTATGAAAACTTTGAACAATGATAAACTTAAAGCTATAATATTAAGCTATGATAAACTCAGTCTGCCGCTGCAACACACATTCCGAAGAGTCGTGCAATGCCCGAAATGCATGCAAGTACACGTAGTTCAAGACATTTATTTATGAAACGTTTCGCCAGGAGAAGCTTTTTCAGTTCGAAGATGGAGGTGACATCTTCATCTACTTCACTAAGACTGGAGGTGACATCTTCATCTACTTCACTAAGACTGGAGGTGACATCTTCATCTACTTCACTAAGACTGGAGGTGACATCTTCATCTACTTCACTAAGACTGGAGGTGACATCTTCAGTTGCTACAGGTGGACATGATATCTGAAGCTGCTACACCTCACTTTTAGCTCCACTATTGATGTCATCTCCAGCTGCTGCACTTCACCTTTAGCTCCGGTATATTACGATACATCACGTGACTGATAAAGCCCACCCTTGGTGGGCGAAACGTTTTATTTCTAAAAGATATACTCGTGTCTTACACTTTGAAAATTCAAATGATAACGAAAATATTGAAGCATGTGCAATTTAACCCTAATATATGTTGTAAACAACTGGTATTTTAACATCTCTATGTTCCTTATCCGATGACTATTTTATATTTCGCCAATATGTGGAAGATAGCTAATGTAGTTCCTATATTCAAATCAGGGGATAAGTCCATTCCATCAAATTACCGTCCAATAAGCCTCACGTCTATAGTAGGCAAATTATTAGAATCAATTATAGCTGATATTATCAGAAGTCACCTTGAAGAACATAATTTGATTAATGAATCTCAGCATGGGTTTACGAGAGGTCGTTCCTGCCTGACAAATTTACTGACGTTTTTCAATAAAACATTTGAGGCAGTAGACAGTGATAAAGAATATGATATAGTTTACTTGGATTTCAGTAAGGCCTTCGATAGAGTACCTCACAAGAGACTCTTAAGAAAGGTGGCAGCTCATGGTATAGGAGGTAAAGTTCTAGCATGGATAGAGGCATGGCTTACCAATAGAAAGCAGAGAGTTTCCATTAATGGGGTCAAATCTGAATGGGGATTTGTCACCAGTGGCGTTCCACAAGGATCAGTTTTGGACCCATTGTTGTTCATAATTTACATAAATGACCTTGATCAAGGAATTGCAAGTGACATGAGTAAATTTGCTGATGATACAAAAATAGGCCGTATAATTCATTCTGAGGAGGATACCAGTGAACTCCAGGAGGATTTGGATAAATTAATGTCTTGGTCTGAAAAGTGGCAGATGAAGTTCAATGTGAACAAGTGTAAGGTGCTAGTCGTTAGTAATGAAAATATCCCTCGAATTTATAAACTAGGTGAAGTTGAGCTTGATCATACAGAATGTGAAAAAGACTTGGGAGTCATGGTAAGCAGAAATCTAAAGCCAAGACAACAGTGCCTAAGTGTGCGCAATAAGGCTAACAGATTACTAGGATTTATTTCAAGAAGTATAAGCAACAGAAGTCCAAAAGTTATTTTACAGCTCTATACATCACTAGTGAGACCTCATTTGGATTATGCAGCTCAGTTTTGGTCTCCTTACTACAGGATGGATATAGATTCATTGGAGAACATACAAAGAAGAATGACTAAAATGATTTACAGTATAAGAAATCTCCCGTATGAAGATAGACTTAGAGCATTGAATCTCCACTCTCTGGAGAGACGTAGAATGAGGGGAGATATCATCGAGGTGTACAAGTGGATGATGGGCATAAACAAAGGAGATATTAATAAAATACTGAGGATATCGAACCAAGTAAGAACGAGAAATAACGGATTTAAATTGGATAAATTTAGATTTAGAAAGGACATAGGCAAGTACTGGTTTTCGAACAGAGTTGTAGATGCTTGGAACAATCTTCCGAGTAGGGTGATAGAGGCTAGGACCTTGGGTGGCTTTAAAAAGAGATTGGACAAATATATGAGTGGGAGGGGCTGGGTTTGATTAGTGTCGTGAGTACAGGAGTAAATTCTTAGGTAGTGGTGGTTTTGATAAGGACCTGCCTTGTATGGGCCAGTAGGCCTTCTGCAGTGTTCCTCCATTCTTATGTTCTTATGTTCTTAATATACATTAGATTTAGATTTTGCCGCCGATGTGGCTAGTTTATTGTGCACTCCATATCCATCCTGTGGATGGTAGCGCAAGAGCAAATGGATACACAGTTGGTCTAGGAACTAGGCTTCAAAGGGGTTAACGGCAGTGCATTTGTAAACATAGCGTCTGAATTTCTCCCACTTTCGTTTATATATGATGTTCCAGTGACAAATTATCACTTTCCAAGCGTACATTTTCTCTTCGGCTAAGAGGTAAATATTAACACGAAGACCCCAGTGAAGAATTGAACTGTCAAGCGTCCGGAGCGGTGGTCTTCAGGAACAAATGTAAACACACTCCCGCCTGCCCGCTCTCTATTCATCTCTCCTGGACGTGCTCTAGACCTCCTGGCTACCCATCATCCTTCTCCACCTGGCCATCCTTCCCTCCTGTGGGAGAAATGCCACCTGCCCCACCCTCCCTATATCTCTTCCCTCCTGCCTACCCTCCATCCCTCGTGGCCAACCTCCATCACTCCCTACTGCTGAAGGAATACTGCCTGCAATCCCGTGTACTTCTACTAGCACCGCTGCTGTTTCCAGTGATTATGGACGGGGAGGAGAAAAGCTCAAGACGGGAGAGTTACAGCAACACATCTATACTGGTACAAAAAAATAATATGAGGATGCTCGCGTGAATGCAATCAAGAAAAGATGCAATGAGAAGGTGCAGACACAAGATAGTAGTACAACTGTGTGTGTGTGAGAGAAAGAGAGAGAGAGAGAGAGAAAGAGAGAGAGAGAGAGAGAGAGAGAGAGAGAGAGAGAGAGAGAGAGAGAGAGAGAGAGAGAGAGAGAGAGAGAGAGAGAGAGAAAGGGGAAGGGCAAAAATTCAAAGATGTAACACAACCCATTAGACTATAGGAAGACAAATCCATATGTGAATATATAGAACTTGGAAATAAGAAGCCAGGAGCTCCAGTGTACTTATGGAAGGAGGGAAGAACCTACCAGGGAAGGCAAAGTCCTTAGGGCACACTCGTGAAGTTAGAATCGCTAAGCCATATCGTTAATCCAGAATCTCTAATCCAGAATCGTTAACACAGAATCGTTAAGCTAGTGTCGACAAGAGACTGCAGAAATCTTAATTCGGAACCCCACAACGGAAGGCAGATCAGGTTAGAACCCATGGAGAAGGCAAAGTAGAAGAGAGAAGTCAGAACCCATAATACAGGGCAGAACTTTCTGGACGAAGGGGGTGGGGGGTGGAGTAAAGTGGAAAACGTTGAGAAAGGTAGAAACGTTCTGAAGTTGGAAGAATTAACGTTTCTGTAACACTAACTACCTTCATTCAAACCCGACTCTTCTTTTCGCCCTGTCGTCGAATCTAGTCCCAATCAATTAAACTGTTGGTGCTAGAAGCATGCAGTCATACCGTAGACACCACAGCCTGGCTGTAGACAGCCTGTACTGTCTACATAGACAGCCTATGCTGTCTGTCAGCAGAGCAAAATGTAGGCTGTAAGCCTACATGCCTAGTTCCCATAGTTTTCCCCAGAGGCCAGGCCTCTCGGTGGGCAGGCCACTTCAGCCTGCCCAAGCTTATATCACTGTCACTTGGCGTCCAGGCATCACTCAGTCAACAAGGCCTACTCCTCTCTCCCTCGCTGGGCACAAACTCACTGCCTGTGTATCCACTATCTCGCAAATAAAGTAAGAAGCCTCCGAATCCCTTATCATTTCATCCACCACCCTGATCAACGACACAAATAACCTGTAAACAATAGTGGAAGAGGTGGTCGCAGGGTTGTGTTGCCGAGGAAGGAAGGGGAATGAAGTCATCTTCACTTCATCACCCTACACAAGAAGCATCCGTCTCTCAACGACTTATCCTGATGTCTTGTCTGCAAGTCTCAGCATCCGGATACAGGTACAAGCAGGATCCAGGCCAAAATTTGCCGAATTTCTTCGACTTCATGCCACAGTGTCCCACGCTGTTCTCAGTCATGTGTTCAACGTTACCAGTATTTTCCGCTGTTGTTGTTCAGCTCAGCACAGCTATTTCAGCAAGTCAGAGGTGAGTTGTGGTGATTTCTGAGTCCAGTGTTACTGTTCTCCCAGTGTTAGTGGGTGGGAGAGGAGGAAGAGGCCGGGTTTCTCGCCTGTCTCACCCATACCTGCCACTCACGCCGCCACCACACTTCTCTCCACTCACCGTCTCACTCCCTCTCTGCTGAGTATTCCTGTGAATTCAGTGTAAATTTGCCAGAGCTGTGTATCTGAGTGCCCGAGGTCAGTCGAAGCCACGTGGATCCACGAAGCCACGTCGATCCACGAAGCCACGTGGATCCACGAAGCCACGTGGATCTACAAGCCACGTGGGTTAAGACAGATCCCAAGCCACATGCTGTGATCTGCTCCCGCATCACTCCACTGACCTCACCTTATGACGTCACCTACGATGCTGCCCGACTTCACTGACGTCACCGACGATGCTGCCCGACTTCACGATGTTGCCTGATGTCACCTAGCAATGTCCCCCCATGACATCACCTCACAACGTCACGCCTGACACCACCACATGATGTCACATCGACAGTGTTAGTTTCACAGTGAGCAATATGTTTGTGTTGTCGAGAAGTTTGAGAGAAGATATATGACATGTCATTTAATTCCCCCTCAGTCAGTGTTCTCACATGTTAGTGTATGGCTTAGTGTCGATTTTTGCACAGAAAAGCGTCATTTGCTAGTGAGCCATGTTGTACCGCATGTACAGTAGGTGTGTGCAGTTTTCCGTGTGAAATTAAGACACATGTGCAACATCTGGGTGTCTTTATTGTAGACGTTTCGCCCTCCAGTGGCTTTATCAATACAAATTCTAGGACATTGTTTGAAGACAGTAGAAGTATATACAAATGAGGTTATCAGTCCCTCGGCCTTGGAGTGGTGTGAACAGCACCGAAGTCGTGGAGTTTGTGGAGCAGAGGCAAGGAGGCTGACGCTTATATACTAACGTCAGGTGGAAAAGGACGTGTAGTAGACGAGGGCATAGTCACTGGTAGGCGGGATTCCCCAGTGGAAGTAGGTCATACCCAAAGAGATGGGTTAGTTGTAGTGGTAGTTGTCGTAGCCGTGAAGGTTATGTACAGGTCCTCAGAATCTCATCTACTACACGTCCTTTTCCACCTGACGTTAGTATATAAGCGTCAGCCTCCTTGCCTCTGCTCCACAAACTCCACGACTTCGGTGCTGTTCACACCACTCCAAGGCCGAGGGACTGATAACCTCAGTTGTATATACTTCTACTGTCTTCAAACAATGTCCTAGAATTTGTATTGATAAAGTCACTGGAGGGCGAAACGTCTACAATAAAGACACCCAGATGTTGCACATGTGTCTTAATTTCATCTTGTCGTTATTGCATACCATTATTGAACAACAGTTTTCCGTGTGTCCTGTGTGGTCTCGAGCACAGCTGTGTGTGGACCACAGTATGTTCTGTGCCCAGACCAGTGTAGCACCTCGTGTTACTTGTCTACTTGTCACCAGGTGTGACCTCTGCCGTAACTCCAGCTGTCGAGAGAATGACACTTATCAGCCTCTTGTCACAGCTTCATTGAACAGCCTGCACAAAGATGATGTTACTTTGACTGCTCATTCCAGTACGGTGTATGCTGTTACGACCCTCAGATGTTTCGTAGAGTCGTCCCTGCCACGACTCACTCCACTCTCACCAGCAGTGACAGCCCCAGCAACAGTACCAGTCGAGAAATGTCCTCCTGAGTCGCTTGCCAGAAGACGTTCTGCCCAGTTGCCGACTACTGACGATGCCTCACTCGAGGGCACCAGCAGGTTGTGCCCCAGGTTGAGTGAACCTTGCAACAACTACTACGATGACTGCTTCACCCTCCCATAGGAGACTGTACCCTGTTACGTCACAGCTCAGCCGCAGTGATGTCTCCTGTGTTGCAGTATGTGTCCAGACGCAGGAAGACGTGCAGTGATGTCCATCGACGCTCACTGCTTTAGACCACGAAGCACACCACCTTTTTTTTCCCCCTCTCTGTAGGAAGTTTTTTTCTTCCATGTCCATATGTATATACATATATATATATATATATATATATATATATATATATATATATATATATATATATATATATATATATATATATATATATAAAGATATATTTTTATTTAATTTACGTTTATGTAAAAATTAACAATTTTGTACCAAAAGAACATTACAAAACTAACCTAACCTTATCATAACAAGCGCAATTTAATTTAGCCTAATCCAACTAAATATATTTTAGATAAATTTACAATAATTTAATAATAAACAAACACAATGAAATATATATTTTTTCGTTAAGTTCAGAATGATTTTTGCAAAATTATTGCAAACACAAATTTTTGTTTGCCGTATTCGGGAAGACGAGCGTTGCTATTTAAGCCAAAATCGCAAGGTTTACTTATTCGGCACGACATTATATATATCAGTCCACAACAGGATTCGAACCTGCAAACTCGGCAACAGAATGCACAGTACTTAATCCACATAGCCACAACTGCGTGGATGAAGTACTGTGTACTCTGATGCTGAGTTTGCAGGTTCATAAAGCTTTAACTTCATCCATTTAAGACTTAATAAAGTTTGTCAAAAAGCAAAACACCGTCACATTAAAAATTTATTCAGCATATATGCCTTACACACTATGCCGTCGTTGTCTGTCCTAGTATACACCTGACTTGTGTGTGTTCAACACGCAGTCTTGTCACTCCTGGGAACCCCACTGGCGCTGCTCATTTTCAGCTCAATAAATTATGAGAGAGTGTTTGCTGCCTACATTTTGCGTCAAGCGCGTCATAATTACATCCCCCTGAGGCTGTGTGTGTGTGTGTGTGTGTGTGTGTGTGTGTGTGTGTGTACTCACCTATTTGTGGTTGCAGGGGTCGATTCATAGCTCCTGGGCCCGCCTCTTCACTGATTGCTACTAGGTCCTCTCTCTCCCTGCTCCATGAGCTTTATCAAACCTCGTCTTAAAACTATGTATGGTTTCCTGCCTCCACTACGTCGCTTTCTAGGCTATTCCACTTCCTGACAACTCTGTGACTGAAGAAATACTTCCTAACATCCTTTGACTCATAGGAATCTTCAACTTCCAACTGTGACCCCTTGTTTCTGTGTCCCCTCTCTGGAACATCTTGTCTCTGTCCACCTTATCTATTCCTCGCAGTATTTTATATGTCGTTATCGTGTCTCCCCTAACACTCCTGTCCTCTAGTGTCGTCAGGCCGATTTCCCTTAACCTTTCTTCGTAGGACAATCCCCTTAGCTCTGGGACTAGTCTTGTTGCAAACCTTTGCATTTTTCTCTAATTTCTTGACGTGCTTGACCAGGTGTGGGTTCCAAACTGGTGCTGCATACTCCAGTATGGGCCTAACGTATATGGTGTACAGAGTCTTGAACGATTCCTTAGTGAGGTATTGGAACGCTATTCTTAGGTTTGCCAGCCCCCCGAATGCTGCAGCAGTTATCTGATTGATGTGTGCCTCAAGAGATGTGCTCGGTATTATACTCACCCCAAGATCTTTTTTCTTGAGTGAGGTTTGCAGTCTTTGGCCACCTAGACTATACTCTGTCTGCGGTCTTCTTTGCCCTTCCCCGATCTTCATGACTTTACATTTGACAGGGCTAAATTCAAGGAGCCAGTTACCGGACCAGGCTTGTAGCCTGTCCAGGTCTCTTTGTAGTCCTGGCTGATCCTCGACTGATTTAACTCTTCTCATTAACTTCACATCATCTGCAAACAGGGACACTTCTGAGTCTATCCCTTCCGTTATGTCATTCACATATACCAAAAACAGTACAGGTCCTAGGACTGACCCTTGTGGAACTCCACTCGTCACAGGTGCCCACTCTGACACCTCGTCACGTACCATGACTCGTTGTTGCCTCCCTGTCAGATATTCTCTGATCCATTGCAGTGCCTTTCCTGTTACGTGTGCCTGATCCTCTAGCTTTTGCATTAACCTCTTGTGAGGAACTGTGTCGAACGCCTTCTTGCAGTCCAAGAAAATGCAGTCTATCCACCCCTCTCTCTCGTGTCTTACTTCTGTTACCTTGTCATAAAACTCCAGTAGGTTTGTGACACAGGATTTTCCTTCCCTGAAACCGTGCTGGTTGTCGTTTATAAGCTTGTGTCTTTCTAGGTGCTCCACCACTCTCCTCCTGATGATCTTCTCCATGACTTTGCATACTATACACGTCAGTGACACAGGTCTGCAGTTTAATGCCTCGTGTCTGTCTCCTTTCTTAAAAATTGGGACTACATTTGCCATCTTCCACACCTCAGGTAGTTGCCCAGTTTCAATGGATGTGTTGAAGATTTTTGTTAGTGGCACACTTAACATCTCTGCTCCCTCTCTAAGGACCCACTGAGAAATATTGTCAGGTCCCACCGCTTTTGAGGTATCGAGTTCACATAGCAGCTTCTTCACCTCCTCCTCGGTTGTGTGTATTTCATCCAGCACTTGTTGGTATACCTCCCTGTTCTGAATTCCTGGAGTCCTTCCTGTCTCCTCTGTAAATACTTCTTTAAATCTCATGTTGAGCTCCTCACATACCTCTTGGTCATTTCTTGTGAACTCCCCACCTTCCTTCCTGGTCCTTGACTGTTGTTTTCCTCCTGATGTGGCTGTACAACAGCTTTGGGTCAGACTTGACTTTTGAT
Source organism: Cherax destructor (assembly GCA_009830355.1). NCBI lineage: Eukaryota > Metazoa > Arthropoda > Malacostraca > Decapoda > Parastacidae > Cherax > Cherax destructor. The sequence continues at coordinate 386,086 of WNWK01000162.1, read as the reverse complement.
GCTATATCATTTTCATATTGTCGCTGAGCCTCCCTTCTTACCTGTGCATATTCGTTTCTGGCTCTTCGGCTAATCTCTTTATTTTCCTGGGTCCTTTGTCTTCTGTACTTTTTCCATTCTCTAGTGCACTTAGTTTTTGCCTCCCTACACCTTTGGGTGAACCAAGGACTCGTTCTGGTCTTCTTATTACTTCTGTTTCCCTTGGGGACAAACCTCTCCTCTGCCTCTTTGCATTTGGTTGTCACATATTCCATCATTTCTTTTACTGGTTTTCCTGCCAATTCTCTCTCCCACTGAACGTCTTGTAGGAAGTTCCTCATGCCTGTATAGTCCCCCCTTTTTTAGTTTCGTTTCTCCCTTCCTATTCCTGCTCTCCTCTCCACTTGTAGCTCAACTATATAATCAAAGCACAGAACCAAATGATCACTAGCTCCAAGGGGCCTTTCATACGTGATATCCTCGATGTCCGAACTACTCAAGGTGAATACTAGGTCCAGTCTTGCTGGATCATCCTCACCTCTCTATCTGGTAGTGTCTCTAACATGTTGATGCATGAGGTTTTCCAGTACCACATCCATCATCTTGGCTCTCCATGATTCAGGACCCCCGTGGGGCTCCAGGTTTTCCCAATCAATCTCCTTGTGATTGAAATCACACATAACTAGTAACTTTGCTCTCCCCATGTGGGCTCTTCTGGCCACCTCGGCTAGTGTGTCTACCATTGCTCTGTTGCTCTCGTCGTATTCTTCTCTTGGCCTCCTGCAGTTCTGTGGCGGGTTGTACATTACAGCAATTACCACTTTATGGCCCTCAGACTGAATTGTTCCTACTATGTAGTCCCTTTCGCCCATTCCATCCATTCCTTCCACTTCCTCAAATCCCCACTGGTTCTTAATGAGCAGTGCAACTCCTCCTCCCCCTCTGCTCCCTCTATCTTTCCTGAGGATTTGATATCCGGGTGGAAAGATTGCATCTGTTATCATCCTGGTGAGTTTCGTTTCTGTGAGTGCTATTATGTCTGGGGATGTCTCCTTTATTCTTTCATGCCACTCCTCACATTTTTTTTATAACATCTGCATTTGTATACCAAACCTTCAACTTATTTTCTAAAACCGTAGTCTGGGGGGTACGTTTGTGTTGGGAAAGTGGGAGACCTGATGAGGAACTATGGATGGTTGGTGTGAAGATGGAGTTTGTAATGAGGTGGGTGGAATCATTGGGTATGGCATGTGAGTTTTGATTTAGATTGTTTGGTTTCATTGGGGTTGTCCAGGTTGGGGGACATCTGAAGGTGATTGTATTAGAGCTTCCTCCTGAGTTTGGGTTCTCCTGTCCATCTCTCTTTCCTCCTTTTGTCTCTGTACCCTCTCTTTCAGTTTCTGTCTTTCTTCTCGTGTTCTGTCACGGTCGAGATACACCCTCCAGTACTCTGACATATCCCTTAGTCTTGCTTTCTCCTGCAGGATCTTCCTCTTGCAAACCCCCCTATTCTCAGAAAATTTGCCAGCTGGGTTATGTCATCTTCTCCTATTGCTTTCATGATGTTTTCAATCGCATTTTTATCCCCTTGTCTTCTTGCTTCGTAAGTTTACCCTTCAGTTTCCTGGAGCCCATAAACAAAGACTGATCTCTCTCTTTCATTCTCCCACTGCCTATCCCTATGTAACCCCTGATTCGATTTAGTTGCCTCCATTGCAGCTTTCCTTTCTTCAATCTCTTCACTGTGTGTTATCTCTTGGCCCAGTGGCCTGTCGCTTTCCCTTCTTAACTTTCCTTGTGCACTGCTGTGGTCTGTTAGGGCTTCTACATATAGCTTAGCTCTCCCTTTTTCTACACTCCCTTCGATTGTTCTGATGTGATCCTCTTTTTCTCGGGCTCCACGATGGTCTAATAGAGCCTCTGCATACAGTTTCACTCCGTTCTCTACAGTCCCCTTCTTTGTGACTGAGGTAGCAGTTTCTGATACCATGTCCACATTGCTTTTTAGTTCTTTAGGCTGTTTCAAAATTTTCAGTTCCTCTTCTAATCTCTGTATCTTAGACTCTGTTGTTGTGACTTGCTTCTCCCACTTCCTGCTTTCAGCAGCTATCCTCTCCTCCATTTTCTTGCTTTCTGCAGCTATCCTCTCCTCCATTTTCTTGCTTTCTGCAGCTATCCTCTCCTCCATTTTCTTGCTTTCTGCAGCTATCCTCTCCTCCATTTTCATGCTAAGCTTCTCTAGCTTCCTTCCCCACTCATGTTCCCTTTTCATGAGCTCTGCTGCCCAATCTTCCTTCGCAGACTCATCCTCCAGTCCCCTAGTTTTCCGTCCTGCTCTCTGGCACCCCATTTTTTTTAAGATGCCACAGAGTGAAAAACTATGTATTTCTGTGTGGTTGTTAGTGTTTGTGTGGGGGTGGAGGGAGGGAGAGGAGAAACTGGAGACAGTGGGGAAATGGAAGAGAGGTGGGGAGGGGGAAAGATGGGGGAATATGAGGCGAGAGTGGAGGAGGGTGAAGCAGAGGTGGAGAGAGAATGGGAGAGGGAGAGGGGGAGGAGGGGCAGAGAGGGGGGTTCAGGGATGGGAGTGGGGGAGAAGTGGGGGAGAGAGCAGGGGGAAAGAGTGTGTGTGGGCCTGTATGTGTGTGTGTGTGTGTGTTAGTTTTGTGTGTGTATGTGTGTGTATGTGTGTGTGTATGTGTGTTAGGTTTGTGTGTGTGTGTGTATGTGTGTGTGTTTTCTTGTTGCTGGTGTGTGGCTGTGGTGGGTAATGCATGATGGTGAACCCTGACACTATCACTATGACTATCACCACCACTGCCACAACAACTACCACCACCACCACCACTACCACCAACAATCACAACAACTACCGCCAATAACCACCACATCTACCACCAACAACCACCACTACCACCAACAACTACCACCAACAACAACCACCACAACTACCACCAACAACCACCACCACTACCACCAACAACCACCACCACTACCACCAACAACAACCACCACTACCACAACTACCACCTCCCTCGCAGCCTTCTCCAGGTTCCTAAACATTTTCCTTCTTACCTTTGTTGATGACTTGCTTCCAATAACATTTACATAGTCCAGGGAGACCAGTACCCATCACCTCCCTCTCTCTAACGCCCTCTCTGACATCCCTCTCCCTGACGTCCCTCTCCTTAGCGCCCTCTCCCTGACATCACTCTCACTTACGCCCTCTCACTGACATCCCTCTCCCTGGCGATCTCTACCTGACATCCCTCTTCCTGACATCCGTCTCCCTGACATCCCTCTTCCTGATGCCTCTAGTTGGCTCCCTGTCTCTGAAGTCCCTATCGCTGGCTCCCTCTTCATCCTCTTGCCTCCCTCTTTCTTCTTCTTCTCTCTCTCTCTCTCTCTCTCTCTCCCTGGCTCTATCGTATTCACTCTTTCCTTCCTAGTTCCCCTTTCATCTCTGTTGTTCATTGTATCAACCTGTTTTTATGTCTGTTTCTCCCTCTCTGTTTTTTCTTGCCCTGTTTTCTATTAGAATCCCCGTTGCTTCCTCTTTCTCTGCCATTTATGTTTTCAATTAAGTTTTTTATACTTTTCTCTAATATTTTGTTACGTAAGGTTTTCTGTTGCTCTCTTCACCTCCCTGTTGTTCTCTCTTTTTCACCGTTGTTCTCTCTCACCGTTTTTTCTTTCTCCCCGTTGTTCTACCTATATCTCCGTCGTTCTCTTTCTACCTGTTGTGTTCTCTTTCCTCATGTTGTTCTCTGCCATACAACTGACAGAACCTTAGTCGACATTCAAGTGATAATGTGTATGGATAGAACCTTCCTTGACATGCAATAGAACCTTCATTAAAATTGAATAGAACCTTTCTTGACGTGCAATAGAACCTTCTTCGACATGGAGCAGAACTTTCCTAGACATGCAGTAGAACTTTCCTTGACATGCAAGTTTTGGAACCTTCCTCGACATGCAACAGAACCTTCCTGATATGCAACAGAACCTTCCTTATATGCAACAGAACCTTCCTGATATGCAACAGAACCTTCCTGATATGCAGCAGAACCTTCCTGATATGCAAGTGTTGGTACCTTACTGCAAATATTTCTCAGGATCTTAACTGGCTCTCAAAGAGCCAGTTAAGATCCTGTTTGAGCTGTCATGGTCTTGGCCTCGACCTGAGTAGACCGAATCAACGGTCTTTGTGAGCGAGTCGTATCTTCACGGTCACGACGACTCTACGAGGAGTCAGATCTTCCACGACCCTTCAACGAAGCAATAACCTCCCCCACGATTCTCCGAAGAGGCAACGACCTCCCACAAGACTCTCAAACTCAACGACCTCCCCCACGATTCTCCTAAGAGGCAACGACCTCCCACAAGACTCTCAAAGGCAACGACCTCCCAGAAGACCCCTCCAAGGAGACAACGAACCTCCCGCACGACCCTCCTGCACGATATTCCAAAGAGATGACCTCCCCATAACCCTCCAAGGAGACGACCTCCCCATAACCCTCCAAGGAGACGACCTCCCCATAACCCTCCAAGGAGACGACCTCCCCATAACCCTCCAAGGAGACGACCTCCCCATAACCCTCCAAGGAGACGACCTCCCCATAACCCTCCAAGGAGACGACCTCCCCATAACCCTCCAAGGAGACGACTTCTCGCACGACTCTCCAATGCACCTACCCCGCGACCCTCCAAGGAAACAACGCACCTCCCTCACGATCCTCCAAGGAGGCAACCTCCCACGCGACCCTCCAAGGAGGCAACCTCCCACACGACCCTCCAAGGAGGCAACCTCCCACACGACCCTCTAAGGAGGCAACCTCCCACACGACCCTCCAAGGAGGCAACCTCCCACACGACCCTCCAAGGAGGCAACCTCCCACACGACCCTCCAAGGAGGCAACCTCCCACACGATCCTCTAAGGAGGCAACCTCCCACACGACCCTCCAAGGAGGCAACCTCCCACACGACCCTCCAAGGAGGCAACCTCCCACACGACCCTCCAAGGAGGCGACGAACCTCCCATACGACCCTCCAAAGAAAACACACACCTCCTGCACAACCCTCCAAGGAGGCAATCTCCCACACGACCCTCCAAGGAGGCGACGAACCTCCCGCACGACCCTCAAAGGTAACAAAGCACCTCCCCCACGACCCTCCAAGGACACAGTGGTCTCCCACTACTCTGTGATATTAATCTAGCAGTGTTTGCTGCGGCCGGAGTGCCAGTCTAGTCCCTTGAAAGAACATTACAATTAGAGAAAAAGAAGGTTTCTGTCTTCAAGAGTTGCTGCGTGAAACGTAGAGAGAGAGAGAGAGAGAGAGAGAGAGAGAGAGAGAGAGAGAGAGAGAGAGAGAGAGAGAGAGAGAGAGAGAGATATTAAAATGTGTAGGAAGCGTGAGGTGAATAACGTATATTTCTGGAGGTGGAAAAGAGTGTGTGTATGTGTGTGTGTGTGTGTGTATTTTAAATCAAGAGGGATTGGGACCAGACTCAAGGGGGAGGGAACAAGCTGAAGAAACATCAGGGTTAAGTTGCAACAAATGAGCTCAAGTGTGGGATGAAAAGAAGCACTTGAATGGCTGGAGATAAAGCGAGCAATTCAGTGAGGGGAGAGGAAATGACTGAGGTGATGTGTGGAATGAGTGTGAGGGGTGATGAGGGCGATCACTGAGGGTGGTGGTGCTGGGTGCCACGAGTGGTGAGGGGTGATCAAAGAGGGTGATGGTGTAGGGAATGGGGGTGAGAGAGTAGTGAGGGTGCCTGAAGACACTGTACTTACGTCTGGGAGGAAGGAGGTTCGAGCCTCCAGATTTACAGAGCAATGACAACATTGCGACTAGCCAAGGATTCGAATCCATGCTGCTTTGGCCCGCCTCATGGTGAGCAAAAACACATGACGCTCTAACCCACAGGACCACGCAATCCAACAAGTCCTGTGGGTTAGAGCGTCATGTGTTTTCGCTCACCATTAGGCGGGCCAAAGCAGCATGGGTTCGAATCCTTGGCTAGTCGCAGTGTTGTTATTGATCAATACCACTCATTCGTGATTACATATAATATATATATATATATATATATATATATATATATATATATATATATATATATATATATATATATATATAAAAACACAATAATAAAAATAATAAATAAAAACAACGACCATAAATATTCAACACAAATAAATACTCTCATAACACGTTAAAATAGTCAGAATTAATTAGAAATTCAATTGAGTTATTAATATCGGGACTCGTAAAACTTCTCCGAGATCCCTACAGGCACATCGGTTATAACAAAAACCATAACAAAGGTGGAAAGGCCTAAACCGCAGTGTACTAGGATAGCAATACTCTTACTACAGTACTATGGATCATTGACGACCCTAAGGCTTTTAAATCCAGCATAACCTTAAAAATATAAGCCAAGCAGTGCGGCTTATTCCTGCTGATTCCTTAGATAGAACTTCCCAGCAGTTCGAGTACCAGCTATTGGAGAACGAGTATTGTCTTGAAACCTTATTAAATACGGCCCCAAAGATCTTGTTGCTTGGTTACTTCAAGTTGAGACACCTTAATTAAAAAAATGCAGCAAGGACTGTAACTGCAGAGAAAGTCGCTGGAGCTGGTCCTGAGGAATAGTCTCGTACAACAGAATTATGAAACCTCCACAATAAATTCGCCTTAAGCCAGCAGATTGCTACATCGACCAGACTGGGAAACACTCTAGATCTTATATTTACGAACAATGAAGACCTGGTCCAGGACATGGCGGTGGTGTCGAAGACTGCAATCTTAGACAACAAAATAACGGAGGTTCAACGCGCGCACTGTGGCTTAGGACAGAGAACCACCATCAGACATGAAGGCGTTATGCAACAAATTCAATCCAAACAAGAACATCAGCTGGGAAGCTGTGACCACCACAGATCTTAACCAGTTTCTCGGAAGACGAGCTCATTGGCGCTTTAAGTGTGCTCCGTACCACTACGGCAGAGGAGAGGCAGACGAGAGAGAGAGAGAGAGAGAGAGATGCTCCCTGACCTAGTGAAGACAACGAATAATATGCCTTTTTCAAAGGCAGCAGACTCTAGCGCAATCTGACTGCTTCTCATAGAGTCCAGGAGCGACAGTAGGATAAATAAGACACTTGAGCAACAAGTGTCTTATCATTTTATCGATTTTGTAAGCCATTTATCCAACAGAGACAAAAGGAACAAAGAATCATAAATGAAATTAAAAGAAATACCAAATAGTACTTCTTTTGGTATGTCAAATTATGGGCGAAAACCACATGTGATATTAGGGTTATTACTTAAAAGAGATGGAACATACTCTGAGAGCAATGAGTTAAATACTGAAGTCACAGGCTGGGCGAAACGTTTAAATAATAAAGATACCCAACTGTTGCCAATGGGTCTTACTTATCTACTTTATCTTTCTCTACTTAGCTTTCTCGTCTTTTCTATTTTTATTTCATTTAAACTTTACACTCTACTAAAACTTTTTTTTGTTGACTGTGTTCAGTGAACCACTCGTCAGCCTGCAGATGGACGTCTCGTGAATAAGACTCAAAACACAGCCGTCATCCACAATTTCCGGCGTAGCACTGTCCTCAGCTGACTTTGGAGAAGCCGTCGACAGCATTCACATGCTGTCTGTCACAGGCCCAGACTCGTGGACCTCCATATTCATCAAAAAATTGCAAGAAACCAATGTATTGAGCCTTTTGTATTTTAAGGAGGAGGAGCCTGGATTCTGGTGTCATCCCACAGTCATTTAAAACCAGTGACATTGACCCAAAAAACAGAAAATCAAAAGCAAAACACTATAAACCAAAAGTAGTAACTTTACAAATCAAAATCTTTGAACGGGACATAAAAAGCAATATTTCCAATCACGTAGAACTGCAAGAATTGCACAGTCCAGGCCACCACAGGTTTAGAACAGGTCTCACCAGACTTTCACAACTGCTAGATCCTTAAAACATGGTTTTGGATGCACTGGAAGACAAGCTAAATGCTGATGGAGTATATTCTGATTTTGCAAAAGCTTCCCTAAGTGAGACCATGATGTGACGGCGAACAAAATGCGTCCAAAAGGAATAACAATGCGTGAAAAATTAAAAACTGGGAAAGTGGACAGGATATTTAACTTCTTAACGAACAGAAGCCAGGACTGCCACAGTGAAAAGCTCTGTATCCCAAGGCACAGTACTCGTCCCACTGCCGTTCCTCATTCTTATATCCGACAAAGACAAGGACGTAAACCATAGCACAGTCACATACTTTGCTGATGACACCAGAATCTCTATGAGAGTGGCGTCAGTCCAAGACACAGCGAATCTTCTAGTGGATTTAAATCAAGTCTTCCAATGGGCCCCAGATAACAGTATGATGTTCAATGAGGATAGGATTCAGTTACTTTGCTATGGAAGACATGAGGAACTAAAGACCAGCACGGAGTACAGGACAGACGTAAATCGTTCAATACAAAGTCTCCTTTGCGGGACTTTGGAGTGATGTCAGACGATCTCACTTGGCAAACGTTGCAAAGTACCTCCAATAAAAAGCAGGGACGTGACATATACATTAAGAAAGAATTCGATAAATGTCAGAGGTCCCCGACTTCTCAATGCCCTCCCTTGGTGCATAAAGAGGAACTTACCAGGAAACCACTGACTGTCTTCAAGAGGAAAATTGATAAGTTCATCAAATTAGTGCCTGACCAGCCAGGCGGTGGTTCGTACGCTGAACTGCGTACAGCGGGCAGTAACAGCCTGAGTGATCAGGTCTTGATCCACCAGGGGGACTGGTTTGGGACCGGACTACTGGAGCGTTGACTCCCAAAAACACCCTTCAAGTATCCTTCAGGCATAGGATTCAACACACGATACCCAGTACACAACTCGCAGAAAGGTGACACAAACTTACGACGACGTTTCGGTCCGACTTAAACCACTGATTAATCACACACACAATAGCCAATTAACATCCAGACAACCCAGGTAGTTTCGATCATGATCGAAACGTTCTGCAACCTGACTACGATCAGCCACAGACAGCAGTGCAAGAGAGAGAGGCAGAGCAGAGGAATAAGGAAGTAAACATGATCTCCAGAGGGCATCGCGGAAGCACTACAACCGCAAGGGTCATACAACTCCTTGGAAACAAGGGACAGTCAAGCCTGATTCAAGGAGAGGATAGCCTTAGTTTCCTGGATCAAGAGCCCTTGGCCAACACGGAGAACAAGCACTCACAGTCAACAGAGCAAGAATGCCAGCCGAGGTCGTCCAAGTGACGATAGAGTGGTCGGTGCCAGAGATAAAATAAATAAATCGTGAGAGGAGAAAGAACACGATAAATGAGGTTTAGAGGAAGGAGATTAAAAGCCTTTTTCTTGAACACCAATGCACAAGTTGAGACAAAGAAAAAAAACATTCACCATCACTCGATTCTTAGCTCTCTTGCCAAAAGTGTACGAACAATACTTTTGAAATGGTATTGCAATACTATTTTAATACCATATGCGTACCATTGTATAGCTTGGTATTGGATACCATCCAGACAGCAACTTAACTCCCCCCCCCATCCCTCAGAGTACAGCCACTGTACTTCTCACCACAAGAGCTGATTCACGTTTAATTAAATAAAAGAGAGAGAGAGAGAGAGAGAGAGACAGACAGACAGACAGACAGACAGACAGAGAGACGATAAGGAGGATGAGTCTCAAATCGTAAGAACCTAGACTCGGAACTGAGAGACTGCCATTTGGTTCTGGAACGTTGGACATGTTTCCTTACACCTGCTGCCCCTGCTCACCTAGCCGTAAGTAGGTACCTGGGTGTTAGCTGACTGTTGTGGGTGGCATCCTGGAAAAGAGGATTGAAGGCCCTCAGTGGCAATAAGCCAGTCTGATGACTTGGCTTTATTGGGTTATCCTGGGTTGCTCACTCGCCAACTTAATAAACAATATGAAATTCTTTTCGTCTATGAAAGTCTATGGGACACAGAACGTGGGAGATGGGAGGCAGTTGGAAGGAGGTGGGAGGGAGGAAGTGGGAGGGAGGATGTGGGAGAGAGGGATCTTAAAGATAGCTGTGTGGTTTTAATTTCATGGAGAGGCCTTGAAGAGCGAGTGGGGGAGGGGACAGTAGTGGGAAGAACAGGGGAAAGGAGATGAGTTAGGTGGGAAGGGGAGGGATCACGAGCGATGGGGAGGGGAGGGGTGTAGTGGTAGTAGGTGATGCTGGGTAAATTAATTATCCCCACACCTCATTACCCCCCACACCTCATTAGCAGGCCCAGAAAGCTTAAAAATGCAGATTTATTTTCTTCCCACACCACCAGTCACAGCTTTGTTCCCCACCAACAACTACATCTACAGCGGTGGCTTAATTTGTACCTGCGTCTGAAGCTAAATCTACATCTACTTCTACTTAGACGTCTTCCCCTCTAAGTGAAGAATATTTGTGACCTCTTCCAGCCACTGTGTTATGACTTTTATTCTGCTTCTACATCTACAGCCTCATCTACATTTGTATCTACACGTGTATATTCGTTATTGCACCTCCCCCTCCCCTCCACCTCTCCCTCTCTATCGTCAATTCCACCGTACCCCTCCACTATAAACCCCGTTCATCTTTCATCTCTCCATTACACCTCTACCAGCCTCCACTATATCTCCAACATTTCATCTCACCTCCACTAGCCTCCACCACATCTCCAACCCTCCAATCACATCTCCACCATATCTTTAACATTTCATCACACCTCCATCAGCCTCCACAACGTCTCCAACCCTTATCAGCCTCCACCACATCTCCATCACACCTCTACCATATCTCCAACCCGCCATCACACCTCCACCAGCCTCCACCACATCTCCAACCCTCCATCACACCTCCACTACATCTCCAACCCTTCTTTACCTTCCCATCAGCCCCCACCAGCCCTACCCCAGCTCCCAACACCACCAGACAAGGCTGGGCAGGGCACATACCCCTCTCTCTCACTCTTAGATATACATCTGTGTTTACATTCTCAGCTGATTCATGGCGTCGGGCCGGCAGCCATTAAGGTGTCAGGTGAAACTCACTGTTTTTAGGCGCAGGTGAGCTCTCCTGATCAGTTGTTTTCCCTGAGCAGGTGGCATCACTAGGTGGAATTTTGTGGCACCTTTTGGGTGGTCAGGTGCACGAGGAATTAAGAACAATTAATTGAGATTTAGGAAGCTTAATTAGGTGAAACATATGTACCGAGATAAAGAAACTCTTATGTGAAGTAGGTGCTTCAGGGGTGCATGTCATTAACGTGAGAGTTCTTTAAGGTGCAGGTTAAGTCATTAGGTGCCTCCAGGAAGGTGATATGTGAGGGTTTTCAGGGTACAGGTTATGTAATTAGGCGAGAGAGTCTTAGGGTACAGGATGAAATTTTTTTAAGAGTTTATATTATTAAATAAAGAGAAGATTAAAGAGTGGAAATTTTTGTGTGTCGATGGGTAAGGTAAAGGCACTTGTGGTTGGATACTAGAGAGTTGTGGTGGGGTGCTAGACAGTTGTGGTGGGGATACAGGCAGCTGTGGTGGGGTGACAGGCAGCTGTGGTGGGGTGACAGGCAGTTGTGGTGGGATGCTAAACAGTTGTAGCGGGTCACAACAGGTGTAGCGGGTTATAACAGGTGTAGCGGGTCACAACAAGTGTAGCGGGTCACAACAGGTGTAGCGGGTTATTACAGGTGTAGTGGGTCACAACAGGTGTAGCGGCTTATAATAGGTGTAGTGGGTCACAACAGATGTAGCGGGTCAAAACAGGTGTATCGGGTCACAACAGATGTAGCAGATCACAACAGATGTAGCGGTTTACAACATGTGTAACGGGTCACAAAAGGTGTAGCAGATTACAACAGGTCACAGCAGGTGTAGAGGGTCACAACAGGTGTAGAGGGTCACAGCAGGTGTAGAGGGTCACAGCAGGTGTAGAGGGTCACAGCAGGTGGAAAAGCGGACGAGGAAAGAACGGAAGAAAAGATAGGGGAAGAAAAAGAGAGACATACAGAGAGGTAAGAAAGGGGAAGAGGAGGAGGAGGAGGAGGATGAGGAGGAGGAGGAGGAGGAGGAGGAGGAGGAGGAACAGAAGAAGGAGAAGAAGAGGAAGAAGAAGAAGAAAGTGCAGCAAAATATCTTTTAGTTGAATCACAGGTAAAACTGGGCAAGAGTGCCAGTCAGCTGGTGTGCCAGTGCCGGGAAGGTAGGTAGGGTAGGGACGAGGAGGCAAGGTAGGCAGGAGGAGGCAGGGTAGGCAGGAGGGAGCAGGGTAGAGAGGAAGAGGCAAGGTAGGGAGGAAGATACAGGGTAGGGGAGGAGGCATGGTAGGGAGGAGGAGGAGGAGGCAGGGTAGGGAGGAGGAAACAGGGTAGGGAGGAAGAGGCAAGGTAGGGAGGAAGATACAGGGTAGGGGGAGGAGGCATGGTAGGGAGGAGGAGGAGGAGGCAGGGTAGGGAGGAAGAGGCAGGGTAAAGAAAAGGAAGCAGGGTAGGGAGGAGGAAGCAGGGTAGGGAGGAAGAGGCAGGGTAAAGAAAAGGAAGCAGGGTAGGTAGGAGGCAGGGTAGGAAGGAGGAGGCAGGGTAGGGTGGAGGAGGGAGGGTAGGGAGGAGACAGGGTAGGATGGAGGAGGCAAGGTAGGGAGTATGAGGCAGGGTAGGGAGGAAAAGGCAGGGTAGTGAGGAAGAGGCAGGGTAGGGGGAGGAGGCAAGGTAGGCAGGAAGAGGCAGGGTATGGAGAAGCAGGCAGGTTAGGGTGGAGGAGGCAGGGTAGGGAGGAGGAAGCAGGGTATGGAAGAGGAAGCAGGGTAGGGAGGAGGTGGCAAGATAGACAGGAGGAGGAAGGGTAGGGAGGAAGAGGCAGGGTAGGGAGGAAGAGGCAGGGTAGGGGAGAAGACCGGATATGGAGGAGGAGGCAGGGAAGGGAGGAGGAGGAGGCAGGGTAGGGAGGAGGAGGAGGAGGCAGGGTAGGGAGGAGGAGGAGGAGGCAGGGTAGGGAGGAGGAGGAGGAGGCAGGGTAGGGAGGAGGAGGAGGAGGCAGGGTAGGGAGGAGGAGGAGGAGGCAGGGTAGGGAGGAAGAGGCAGGGTAAGGAGGAAGAGGCAGGGTAGGCAGGAAGAGTAGGCAGGAAGATGCAGGGTAGGCAGGAAGAGGCAGGGTAAGGAGGAAGAGGCAAGGCAGGCTGGAAGAAGCAGTGTAGGCAGGAAGAGGCAAGGTAGGCAGGATGAGGCAGGGTATGCAGGAAGAGGCAGGGTAGGCAGGAAGAGGCAGGGTAGGCAGGATGAGGCAGGGTAGGCAGGATGAGGCAGGGTAGGCAGGATGAGGCAGGGTAGGCAGGATGAGGCAGGGTAGGCAGGATGAGGCAGGGTGGGCATGATGAGGAAGGGTAGTCAGGAAGAGGCAGGGTAGGTAGGAAGAGTCAGGATAAGGAAAAATTTCCCTTTATGAAAATATTTATCAAATTACCACTATTTTGTTTATGTCACTGTCTACCTGCCAGTATCTACCAGTATCTACCTTTCAGTGTGTACCAGAGTCTACCTGTCAGTATCTATCTGCTAGTGTTTACCAGAGTCTACCTGCCAGTATCTACCTACCAGTATCTGCCTGTCATGTCATTCTTCTGTATGCCCGTCATTCTTCTGTATGCCAGTCATTCTTCTGTATGCCCGTCATTCTTCTGTATGCTCGTCATTCTTCTGTATGCTCGTCATTCTTCTGTATGCTCGTCATTCTTCTGTATGCTCGTCATTCTTCTGTATGCCCGTCATTCTTCTGTATGCTCGTCATTCTTCTGTATGCTCGTCATTCTTCTGTATGCCCGTCATTCTTCTGTATGTTCGTCATTCTTCTGTATGCTCGTCATTCTTCTGTATGCTCGTCATTCTTCTGTATGCCCGTCATTCTTCTGTATGCTCGTCATTCTTCTGTATGCCCGTCATTCTTCTGTATGCTCGTCATTCTTCTGTATGCCCGTCATTCTTCTGTATGCCAGTCATTCTTCTGTATACTCGTCATTCTTCTGTATGCTCGTCATTCTTCTGTATGCTCGTCATTCTTCTGTATGCTCGTCATTCTTCTGTATGCTCGTCATTCTTCTGTATGCTCGTCATTCTTCTGTATGCCCGTCATTTTTCTGTATGCTCGTCATTCTTCTGTATGCCCGTCATTCTTCTGTATGCTCGTCATTCTTCTGTATGCTCGTCATTCTTCTGTATGCTCGTCATTCTTCTGTATGCTCGTCATTCTTCTGTATGTTTGTCATTCTTCTGTATGATCGTCATTCTTCTGTATGCTCGTCATTCTTCTGTATGCCCGTCATTCTTCTGTATGCTCGTCATTCTTCTGTATGCTCGTCATTCTTCTGTATGCTCGTCATTCTTCTGTATGCTCGTCATTCTTCTGTATGCTCGTCATTCTTCTGTATGCTCGTCATTCTTCTGTATGCTCGTCATTCTTCTGTATGCTCGTCATTCTTCTGTATGCTCGTCATTCTTCTGTATGCTCGTCATTCTTATGTATGCCCGTCATTCTTCTGTATGCTCGTCATTCTTCTGTATGCTCGTCATTCTTCTGTATGCTCGTCATTCTTCTGTATGCCCGTCATTCTTCTGTATGCTCGTCATTCTTCTGTATGCTCGTCATTCTTCTGTATGCCCGTCATTCTTCTGTATGCTCGTCATTCTTCTGTATGCCCGTCATTCTTCTGTATGCTCGTCATTCTTCTGTATGCTCGTCATTCTTCTGTATGCTCGTCATTCTTCTGTATGCTCGTCATTCTTCTGTATGCCCGTCATTCTTCTGTATGCTCGTCATTCTTCTGTATGCCCGTCATTCTTCTGTATGCCAGTCATTCTTCTGTATACTCGTCATTCTTCTGTATGCCCGTCATTCTTCTGTATGCTCGTCATTCTTCTGTATGCCCGTCATTCTTCTGTATGCTCGTCATTCTTCTGTATGCTCGTCATTTTCTGTATGCTCGTCATTCTTCTGTATGCCCGTCATTCTTCTGTATGCCCGTCATTCTTCTGTATGCCCGTCATTCTTCTGTATGCCCGTCATTCGTAAATTTTATCAAAAGATATTTAATCAGTTTATTTGGGTAGATAATTAATTTCAGGATGATGAAATATGTTCGTGCTTCGTTCGTGCGTCCGTGGGTAGCTGTCTTCGTGAGTGTCTCAGATTACAACCAAGAAGAAGAAGAAAATCAAGACGAATCAGCATCACTCTCCAAGAAACTTCGCGTAAGTAGCCGCCAGGTAAACTTCCTACCAAACTCTACTCGCCTTTTTCCAGCTGACTGAATTGTCCATGAACGAAATTACCAGCGGGCAGATGCATTTGTAAACATTCCCAAACACTTGCCCGCCTGTGTTTAGATTTGACAGGTGATCAGCTGGTCGCTGTAATAGGTGTGAAGTCTATCGGCTACACTAGGGTCAGTTTAGGTTGCAGGTCACCTGTACACCACCAGGCAAGGATATCTTTAACCTCTAAAACTGGGATTAAGATAAACTCCAAGTGGTATACCTACCGAGGTTTACATCCCTGCAAGTATATATACTGTGCTTTCTTAGTGCATATACATCAAGATATATATTTACTAGAATATATACAAAGTAATAAGCCATGGAGAAAAATGGAATTGGGTGTATATAGCAATCAGAGTTACAGCCATATAATACCATCAGATACCAGAGTTACAGCTATATAATACCTTCAGATGCCAGAGTTACAACCATGTAATACCTTCAGATATCAGAGTTACAGCCATATAATACCATTAGATACCAGAGTTACAACCATGTAATACCTTCAGATATCAGAGTTACAGCCATATAATACCATTAGATACCAGAGTTACAGCCATGTAATACCATCAGATACCAGAGTTACAGCCATATAATATCATCAGATACTAATCAGAGTTGCAGCTTCGTCGTACTAGCAGATACAGCGTCACCATACCAACAGATAACGTCACTATACCAACAGGCAACAGCCGCACTATACTAATATATCCAACGTCACCATATCAACAATGTCACCATACCAACAACGTCACCATATCAACAATGTCACCATACCAACAACGTCACCATACCAACAGACTGCGTCACTATACCAACAGACAACGTCACTATACCAACAACGTCTCCATACCAACAACGTCACCCTACCAACAGACAGCGTCACTATACCAACAGACAACGTCACTATACCAACAGACAACGTCAGTATACCAACAACGTCACCATACCAACAGACAGCGTCACTATACCAACAGACAACGTCACTATACCAACAGACAACGTCACTATACCAACAGACAACGTCAGTATACCAACAACGTCGCCATACCAACAACGTCACTATACCAACAACGTCACCATACCAACAACGTCACCATACCAACAACGTCACTATGCAAACACACAACAGCCACACTATGACTAACAGATGCAACAGATGCAGCCTCACCATAGCAGCGTCACTACAAAATTCATTAGAGTCAACACTTGATTGGTGTACAAATTTACATTACCAGCGGCGTGTGAGTTCAGCCTCACCAACAATAACATTGTGTGACAAGTTAAACAAAGAGAGTCTCACTCGTATCAACACTCCAACACCAGCAGCAACACCAGCAGCAACACCAGCAGCAACACTAACATGTGTCTGCACCATCACCAACACCTTCACTAACACCACCATATAAATAAATGGTTCAGAGAACCGACAAGTTGATAAATTAAACACATGTGCAACACAATCATGATTCCCAGGTGTTGCACATGTGTCTAATTTATTAACTAACACAGCCAACACGTGCCTTAAACCGTAGTGTCGAGACTTAGACTAATACCTTCACTAATACCAGCACTAATACCTTCACTAACACCTGCACTTCAACATCAATACCAGTCTCACAATTCCTCGTGGTTACCAGCACATTTCCACTCCTACCTGGGATCTGGTATCCGTTCATTGCCACTGTCGTATCCTCCCTCAGGAGTGGTACAAACTTCTGCAGCGCTGGAGCAGGAACCACTAGCTGGTCTCCCTTCGTCAGGTGTGTGGGCGTGGCGCTACTACTCGTCGTCTGCTTCAACAGGTGTGGCTCGTCTGACTTCAACAAGTGTTACTTTGCTGCTACAGGTGTGCCGAGGCGACACTTCCTACGTCTGGTAGTGCTGCTCACTCGCCGAAATTTTTTGCCGATTATAAATGTGTCTTACCGAAATTTTTCCCTTCTCACACACGATTCTCAGACAGACATTCTATGTTGTTCTTTTTCCTCTGTTCAACTGGTTCGTTTAATGTTCAAAATAAGGTCCAGACACACGTCAAATTTCCTTTTGAAAGATGTTAATGTAACTGTTTGGGGTGTAAATCCTGGGTGTATTTCTTACTAAGCGTCACGATCGCTTGTAACTATCAAGGGGACGTCAACAACACCTCCGCTTTAAACCCGTTACCTCAGCCGAAACAAGAAGGAGACAAATGCTATTTCGTCTGTGGAGCAGAGGTGGTGGTGGCGGCGGCGGCGTCCAGCAGAGGTCCATCAGAAGCGGCGGCGTAGTAGTGATGACAGGTGGTGGTGGAAGCTCACTTACCACCACACACCAGCACCGCAAAAATAACTCTGCAGACACTTGTGCGGATGAGGTTTTTGTGCTTAAAGAGGCAGAGCGGCGGCGAGAGGGAAGGCAGCAGGAGCGCGAGCAGCAGCAGCAGCAGCAGCAACGGCGGGAGGCAGCCAGGCGGAGCTGTGGGTAGCGGGCTGCAGAACAACACTGACTGTGCCCTCTGTATGTTTGGTCCTCAGACACCCCACCTGTGCCTCTGCGCAGGCCAACTGCTCTCAATAAGTCTATTTCTGTTGCAATGTGCCATAGTTTCCCAAATCTGGGGAAATCTGTGGGGATTAGAGGCCCTACTTGTCCCTGGGAGGACCTCTGGAGGTCGCTGGCCTACAACTCTTTCACCTCTTCTCCCCTCAAGATGAAAAGGGATTTGATGCTGTTGTGGATAGGGTTCTTGATCTAAGTAGTGGAGGTATTTACCCCCTTAGGTAAAAATCTGTCTGCTTTCCATTCCCCAAATGCTATCTGGCTCTCTGTGAGTTCAGGATTTCCACCGTGAACTTACTTCAATTTCCGCCCCATTATCTACTTCCCCACACTAATCGATCCTCTACTTGGGGGAATCTATAGACAAGTTTCTTTACGTTTTTACAAGCTATTGCAATCTGGGATCAAGAGAGAGGTAGGACAATTGCATTCATCGCACGGGGAGAGCAGGTTGCAAGGGGGCGGAAAGCCCAGCATGCCAGGGGACTGACTGGCGTCGCTAGCAATGCACGCCTGCAACATATTTAGCTTTGTGGTAGTCACTGGCAAAATGTCACCCCCACCCCCTGCTTGCAACACCGTCTCACCTGCTTTCAACACAGTCTCACTTGCCTGCAACACAGTCACAACTATTTCTCAGCTGCTGGCGTCGTCTCGTACCACCTCTCGTACCTCTAGTTTCTATCGTACCTCTAGTTCCTCTCGTACGACGTCTAGTACCTCTTGTACGACCTCTGGTACGACTTATTTGCTAAGAGACCATGGGAACCAGAGATATTTCCAAGACCATAACAGAGACCAGAGTTACTCCCGGGGCCATATCAGAGACCAGAAATACCCACAAAACCACCACAGAGACCAGGGAAGGAAATGAAAGATAAGAGGATCGGTTATAAACATTACCCAGACGATGAAGAAATATACATACATACATACATACTATATATATATATATATATATATATATATATATATATATATATATATATATATATATATATATATATATATATATATATATATATATATATATATAACTTGTCCTTGAAGATTTCTTCTGATATATAATTTTTTTTTCAATCCTTTGCATCCTTCCATTCCTCCTCTTCCTTTCACTCTCGTTTTCAATCTCTCCCTCCCTAGTTCCATCCCTCTATCTCCCTCTCCCCTTCCCTCTCAAATATTGGCCTCCCCTTCTCTTGTTACAAGGGAAATATTGAACTGGTATTATGGGAAGCATACAGTGCTGTATACTGCGAATATACCTCGTGTATATATATATATATATATATATATATATATATATATATATATATATATATATATATATATATATATATATATATATATATATATATATTATGTATATTGTGAATGTACTTCACGAATACTGATGCATATAGTTTATATATACAGGGAATATACTTTGTGTGTGTTGGGAGTATGGTATATATATATACTGGGTTAGAATATTCTTTGTATACCTGGAAAATGCTTGCCGTATACTAAGGAAAGTATTACAGGGTAAACTTATGCTGAAAGTATACTGAGAAGTATGTTTAGATGAATTCTGCAAGGTATGATACGCTCTATGTATGATGAGTTGTGGGATGATATATACTGAAAGCATGTTGTATACATTAAAGAAAATGTTCACTGGTATACTGGAATACATATCTGTTGATTACATATACATAACGTCAGGGGTCACTGTCCCAGCGGCCCGGTACCAGATCAGGTCAGCCCTATTCAATCAAACTGTTGGTGCTTGCCACACACACCATAACCCAGCTAGTCAGGAAGTAACTTGAGGTACCTATTATTTTCCCTCTTGAAGACAGCTAGGGGTCTGTTGGTAATTTCCCTTATATACGAAGGGTGTTGAAAGTACTCTTGGCCTCTTGGCACACCGTACTCAGTGCAACCCCAGCATTTCATTAAGAGTAGTTTGCACTGTCTGCCAAGCCTCTTGCTTTCGTAGGCAGTGACTTCTGCGTCCAGATTTAGGATAAGTCATTTCAGAATTTTCCCGGTGTAAATTATAATGATGAAAATTAGACGCCTGTGCAACATCTGGGTATCTTTATTGTAGACGTTTCGCCCACCAGCGGCTTTATCAATACAAATTCAAGGACATAATTGGAAGACAGTAGAACTATATATAAAATTATAATGCATCTTTCTCGCCAACGTTCCAGGGATTACAGTTCTAGGAACTTCAAGCATGAATTTAGAGAGTAATTTAGATGTTCGACTAAATTTATACTGGCAGTGAAGGTTCTCTGTACACTCTCCAAATCTTCGGTTTCGATTTAACGAGTTCTACCGTCTTGTCATCTCTCGTTCTGAAGGTTCTAGTTATCCAGTCAATCATTTTTTCTTTTGCAGTTGCAATAGCAACACTGTTCTGATCCTATGAATGAAGTTTTTTTTGACATTAGTCCCGAGTCCATCACATTAATCTTCTACTCTGTTGTGTGGTTTGAGTCATATTATACTCTGTTTAAGTTGTAAACTTTACCAGGGTTTATTAATGATTATTTGAGTAAATATTTTGGAAATGGATTCTGAAGGATAAGTCCGGGTCGTCTCCTACAACTGCAGTTTTCTGTCATTCATCTCCTAATTTATAACCTGTTTTAACAATTAGTGCATCAGGAAGCGCGTATGTCTGGCGTTCAGCAGACAGAGGATCAAGCCTTCACCACGTCTCGCCCTGACCCACAAGGATTTAGCGCTTAACATGAATTATTATATTATTATCACGTGAAATTTTAAATGTTTAATGTTACATTTTATTCGGCGTATGTCTCACACACACACATATAGGCTGCCCACCAACCAGCGAACCAGGTGCTAAACGATCAGGGTCCCTGTCATTGTACCAGTACGTTGGTTCAAGCAGACAATCACAGGTAAGTCCGTCAGAGCTGTATTATAGTATTATAGTTTCACAGTGAGCAATTTGTAGTTAGTATTGTCCAGTACGATTGAAAGAAGATATGTCACGTATTAATTCCTCTTAGACAGTGTTCTCACACGTTCGTGTAGGCCTTAGTGTCGATTTTTGCACAGAAAAGCATCTTTTGCTAGTGCAAGCTAAGTTGCAACCGCATGTGCAGTGTGGGTGTGCAGTTTTCCGTGTGTCCCGATGTGTGGTCTGAGCCCAGATATGTGTGTAGACCACAGTGTGGTCTGAGCCCAGACTATTGGTAGCACCCTCATGTTACATGTTGTGACCGTTTGACCACTGACACTAGTCAGTCAAGGCATCAGATTACGAGCGTCTGAGCCCCCATGTACAGAAAGCTCTTATGCTCGCCGTTCGTAGACACCATGCATGAGTCGTACCTGCTACGACACCCAGTTGAGACTCGTTTCATGCCACCTCATGATCGTCAGAGTGCAGTTATGTGTAGAAAACCAGTCTGAGGATGCTTAGACTAACCTCTGCTATGACTCAAACTCTGTCGAGAGGATGACATCATTAACCCACATTAGCTCTGTCGGCAGGCGACTGTCTGACTCGTGTCACAGCTTCAGTGAGTAGCCTGCACAAAGTATGATGTCACTTTGACTGCTAGCCCACTCACTCCAGCTACAGTGTATACTGCTACGACTCCCAGATGTTTCGCCTGAGTCGTCCCTGCCACGACTCACTTCACTCGCCGGCAGTGACAGCCCCAGCGACAGTACCAGTCGAGAAATGTCCTGAGTCGCTTGCCAGTAGAAGTCCTGCCCAGTTGCCGAGTACTGATGACACCTCACTCAAGGGCACCAGCAGATGGTGCCCCAGGATGAGTGAACCCTGTAGCGACTACTGCACGATGACTGCTTCGTCATTCCAGAGGAGACCGCTCCCTGATACATCATAGCTTTGCCACAGCTATATCTTCTGTGTTGCAGTCAACAAATATGTGTTTGGAATGTCAACGAATACGTTCTTGAGTTTTAATTATTTCTGGATAACCACCAAAGACATACGTTCTATTCCGATAGTTCTTGATGACAATTTTGCGTAGACTTTTAGAGCGTTCTGATACATTTAAATTGTATACCGAAGCCACATTAATACATGAAGGTGATATCAGGTTTAGAAAGACATATGAGCAAACGTATGGTGACCTGAAGAATGCCATGTTCGGATGAGGAGAGGTAAACAATGGGATCACGTGATCTCATTGTCTACCATGTCATGTCATGTCATTCACATATACTAGACACAGCACCTGACCTAGGACTGACCCTTCTCGACACCTCATCTCGTTCCAACACACGTTCTTTCCTTCCTGTCAGGTATTCCCCGAGCCATTACAGTACTTTCCCTGCTATTCTTGCCTGCTCCTCTAGCTTTTCAACCAGTCTCTTGTGTGGTACTATGTCGAAAGCCTTCTTACAGTTGAAGAAGATGCAGTCTACCCAACCATCTCTCTCCTGTCCTACTTCTGTTACCTTATCGTAGAACTCCATTGGGTTTGTGATGCAGGATTTCACTTCCTTGAAGCCGTGCTGGTTGTCATATATGAGCCCATTCCTTTCTAGGTGATTCACCACTGTGTGTGTGTGTACTCACCTATTTGTGGTTGCAGGGGTCGATTCATAGCTCCTGGCCCTGCCTCTTCACTGATCACTACTAGGTCCTCTCTCTCCCTGCTCCATGAGCTTTATCAAACCTCGTCTTAAAACTATGTATGGTTCCTGCCTCCACTACGTCACTAGCCAGACTATTCCACTTTCTGACAACTCTATGACTGAAGAAATACTACCTAACATCCCTTTGACTCACCTGAGTCTTCAGCTTCCAATTGTGACCCCTGTTTCTGTGTGTGTGTACTCACCTAGTTGTGGTTGCAGGGGTCGAGTCACAGCTCCTGGCCCCGCCTCTTCACTGGCCGCTACTGGGTCACTCTCCCTGCGTCATGAGCTTTATCATACCTCTGCGTGTGTGTGTGTGTGTGCGTGTGTGTGTGTGTGTGTGTGTGTGTGTGCCTTCCTCGCTACAGTCGTACAAACAAGATCTCGATTTCTTATATATAAAAAATCAGCTGAGTTTGGCAACTAGAGCAAACTTTTTCCACTCCCTTGAAATTATCTTCTCAGATATTTTCACAAACAACCGGGGAGGGAGGGAGGGAGGGAGGGAAGGAAGGGAGGGAGGGAGGGAGGGAGGGAGGAAGGAAGGGAGGGAGGGAGGGAGGGAGGGAGGGAGGGAAGGAAGGGATGGAGGGAGGGAGGGAGGGAGGGAGGGAGGGAGGGAGGGAGGGAGGGAAGGAAGGGAGGGAGGGAGGGAGGGAGGGAGGGAAGGAAGGGAGGGAGGGAAGGAGGGAAGATGGACGGTGGGAGGAAGTGAATGAGAGACGATGGAAGGTTGTGGAAGAACGCTGAAAGGAATGGAGGGAAAAAGAGACTGTGGAAGAGAGGGAACGACGGGAAGGAAGAGAGGGAACGACAGGAAGGAAGAGAGGGAACGACGGTGGGTGAGAGGAAGAGACGTTGGGTAGGATACCGAGTGGGTGAAAAATTGAAGTGGATAGGATGGAAGAGAGGATAGAGGAGGAAGAGGGGGTTGGGGAGGAAGAGAGAATAGGGAAGAAAACACACATGCGGAATAGAGGATAGGGAAGGGAGAGAGGATAGAGTAATAATGAGAAAACAGGACGAACTAGACTTAGCGCAAATAATTTTTGGTCAATATCATCAAAATGAACCTTCTGGGAATAATAATATCAGCTGACCTATCATTCAAAGAGCACAATAGAACATGACGTGAAAGCTAAAAAAAAAAAAGACAGAATGGATAAAGAGAATATTCAGAAACAAGAGAAATATTCCAATGGTGACATTCAAATCACTTGTGCACTCTGGCTTAGATTACAGTCCTTTGTCGACGGCTCCATTTTCAAGGCAGATGAGATATCAGCTGTGAATTAGATACAAAGATTGTTTACTGCCCACACAGAGTCGATAAATCATTTACTATATTGTGATCACATCAGTGGAGTCATACACTGTGTAGTGGAGTCATACACTGTGAAGTGGAGTCATACACTGTGAAGTGGAGTCATACACTGTGAAGTGTAGTCATACACTGCGAAGTGGAGTCATACACTGCGAAGTGGAGTCATACACTGTGAAGTGGAGTCATACACTGTGAAGTGGAGTCATACACTGTGAAGTGGAGTCATACACTGTGAAGTGTAGTCATACACTGTGAAGTGGAGTCATACACTGTGAAGTGGAGTCATACACTGTGAAGTGGAGTCATACACTGTGAAGTGGAGTCATACACTGTGAAGTGGAGTCATACACTGCGAAGTGGAGTCATACACTGCGAAGTGGAGTCATACACTGCGAAGTGGAGTCATACACTGTGAAGGGGAGTCATACACTGTGAAGTGGAGTCATACACTGTGAAGGGGAGTCATACACTGTGAAGGGAAGTCATACACTGTGAAGGGGAGTCATACACTGTGAAGTGGAGTCATACACTGTGTAGTGGAGTCATACACTGTGAAGTGGAGTCATACACTGTGAAGTGGAGTCATACACTGTGAAGTGTAGTCATACACTGTGAAGTGGAGTCATACACTGTGTAGTGGAGTCACACACTGTGTAGTGGAGTCATACACTGTGAAGTGGAGTCATACACTGTGAAGTGGAGTCATACACTGTGTAGTGGAGTCATACACTGTGTAGTGGAGTCATACACTGTGAAGTGGAGTCATACACTGTGTAGTGGAGTCATACACTGTGTAGTGGAGTCATACACTGTGAAGTGGAGTCATACACTGTGAAGTGGAGTCATACACTGTGAAGTGGAGTCATACACTGTGTAGTGGAGTCATACACTGTGTAGTGGAGTCATACACTGTGAAGTGGAGTCATACACTGTGAAGTGGAGTCATACACTGTGAAGTGGAGTCATACACTGTGAAGTGGAGTCATACACTGTGAAGTGGAGTCATACACTGTGAAGTGGAGTCATACACTGTGAAGTGGAGTCATACACTGTGAAGTGGAGTCATACACTGTGAAGTGGAGTCATACACTGTGAAGTGGAGTCATACACAGGAGTCTTTCAAAGGGAAACTGGAACACTATCTCTATCAGGGCCACCTGGAGTCTACTTGGAGGTTGTTCCGGGGATCAACGCCCCTGTGGCCCGGTCTTCGACTAGGCCTCCCGGTGGATAAGGACCTGATCAACCAGGCTGTTACTGCAGGCAGCATGCAATCCAACGTACGAATCACAGCTGGGCTGATCGGGCACCGACTATAGGTATCTGTCCAGTTCCCTCTTCAAGACAGCCAGAAGTCTATTGGTACTTCTCCTTTTGTATGACGAGAGGCAGTTGAACAGTCTTGGGCCCTGGACACTTGTTTTTTTCTTAGTGTTCTCATGGCATTCCTGCTTTTTACTGGGGGGATGTTGCACTGTCTATTGAGTCCTTTGCTTTCATAGAGAGTGATTTCTGTGTGCAGATTTGGAACCTGTCCCTCTAGAGTTTTACAGGTGTAGATTATATATTTTTCTCGCCTGCGTTCCAAGGAGTACAGGTCAAGGGACTTCAAACGTTCCCAGTAATTAAGGTGCTTGACTGAACTAATACTTGTCGTGAAGGTTCTCTGTACATTCTCTAGATCTTCAATTTCGCCTACCTTGAATAGGGCTGTTAGTGTATATTAGAATTTTAGTCTAGAGAGAACAAGTGACTTTAAGATGATAATCATTAGCATGGCATCCATTGTTTTGAAAGTTCTCATTATCCATCCTATCATTTTCCTCGATGTGATAATAGCACTTGAAGGTGAAATTCTCTGACATTATCCCCCCTTAGTCCTTCACATTAGTTTTCCATAACTGAGTAATTGAAATTTGTTCTCATTGAACATAATATTGTTCCCCCCCCCCTCCATTGGAAAACTTAGTTTATATCCACTTGAAGACTTGACGTGTCCACAATGGACGACACTCTAGTGCAGATTCTTTTATCGTCTGTAAAAGAAGACACGGCGCCATGGTTTACATCTCTCATACGAGGATAGTGAAAAGGATGGGGGTGAGTAATGTACCTTGTGGAACAGCTTATCACTGTGACAGCCTCGAGCATACTTCAGCTGCCAAAGAGTTGATCTTTTCAAGACACTGCTTGGGATTCATGTTATTTAAAATATCTTCCCAGCAAGTTTCATTAAGGATATGATTTATTTGCTCCCAGCTGATGTTCTTGTTGTTAAGTAAGTGTTTACGTTTTGTTGGTCAAGGTCCCGGTGCATACAAGTCTGAGCTTCGATTAGGTTGTGATCTGAATTAACTGCCTTTGACACTATTATATTCGTACCAGGTCATCATTATTCGTGAAAATTAGGTTAGATGTGTTTTCCAGTCTTGTTGACTCCACTGTTTACTGGCTTAGGGTGAATTTACTACAGAGATTTAACAGCTTATGTGTGTGTGTGTGTGTGTGTGTGTGTGTTATGTGTGTGTGTGTGTGTGTGTGTGTGTGTGTGTGTGTGTGTGTGTGTGTGTGTGTGTGTGAATTCTCATCTGAGCTGCCTCCAGGGATCAACTCCGTCATAACATTATTTGCCACATTTGTGTATGTCTTAAATTGAAATTGCCAAGCAAGATATTTGGTTTTGGTTCTCAATCTTCATTACTGAAACTTCAGCTACATCATTTGTGATTAGTAAGTGTGCAAATGAGCTACTTCATAACATACATGCCTGCTCTTACAATCGCTTCGAAATAAGTTGTACCCCTGTTATCCATATTTTGTGTGGGTCTCTGTGAAGGCCACAAACATCGCATTTGACTCCTCTGGAAGACCACTGATGAAAGGTATTTCGTTGTTGGTGAATGGCTTAAGGTATTGTATATTCACAAATACAAATTAAGTCGCATTGCTTGTTCGTTGGGGGAGATTGATTTTGTTTTGTTGCCACCAGAATCTACCAGATCGACCAGGCTGTTGCTGCTTGCGGCCAGCAGCAACAGCCTGGCCCTGGGCCGGGCTGCACGAGTAGGAAGACTCAAAAATTCTCGCAGGTATATCACAGGTGTTACTATCATTTAATATCATCATCATCTCCGAGGCTCTGGGAGAAAATGATCTTATTATCACCTTCAAGGAGAAAATGACAATAAGATTAACACTAATCTTAAAGGTCATGTTCAATGGCACCTAATGTCACACTTCATGGCAACTAAGGTCACACTTCATGGCAACTAAGATCACACTTCATGACAACTAAGGTCACACTTCATGGCAACTAAGGTCACACTTCATGGCAACTAAGGTCTCACTTCTTGGCAAGTAAGGTCACACTTCATGGCAACTAAAGTCCCACTCCATGGCAACGGAAAGGCAAATTTCACAATGGCAACTAACACATAGGTCACAATCCATGGCAACATACAAATGTTACACTCCATGGGACTTGCAAAGGTCACACTCCATGGCAGAAGAAATACAAAGATCTTCATGGCAACAGACGCGAAAAGTATTATTCTGTTGATAAAACAGCAAATGGAGACGTTTTTATCAAGACGTTTCACCCATATGAGACTTTATTAAGTACATGATGAAGAAAAACATAAGATAAAGACGAAAAAAAGAAAAAAGAAGAATAAAAAGAAGACGAAGAGAAACAAGAAGTAATTGGAAAGAGGAAAGAAGAGTGAAAGATAAAAGACGAAGAATGACGAAGAGGTAAAACAGACGAAAGGATAAATAAGGAATTGAAAATATGGAGTCTGAGTTGTATAAAAAAAGAAAGCAAAGGAAAATAGAGGAGATATGAGAAATGGAGGCGAGGGAAGGTGGGGAAGGAAAGTGGGGACTAAGGGAGAATGGGGAAGAATGGATGGAAGAGGAAGTAGAGGAACTGAGGACGGAAGAGGGGGAAAAAATTATGAAGGAAGGGGAGATGTTTTGAGTGCATATGAGGGAGGGATCTGGGGAAGGGGAGATGCGGGTCTTCCCTCTGGGGAGACTCCTGCAACCTCAGCATCAGTGAGTGTTTCCCCTTAAGGAGGGGGAGAGGAGAATATGGGAGGGGGCGATGAGAATAGGGGAGAGGGCGAGGAGAATAGAGGAAGGGGCGAGGAGAATAGGGGAGGGAGACGAAGAGAATAGAGGAGAGGGAGAGGAGAAGAAGAGAGGGAGGAGGAGGAGGAGGCCAGTGTGATGAAGCGTAGAGTGACCTTGACGTAAATTACGAGGAAAATACGAAAAGAAGAAGGACGAAGAATTAAAGAAGATTCCGTTAAAGAAGAGAGGAATGAAAGAGAACAAGAGAAGAAAATGGAAGGAGGCAGAACAATAGAGGAGAATGAAATGAGAGAAAACAACAGAAGAAAGAGGAATGAGAGAAAACAGCGGAGAGAGGAATGGGAGAAAACAACGGAGAGAGGAATAAGACAAAACAACAGAGGAAAATGGAATGAGAAAGAACAACATAGAATGAAGTGTCGAAAATAAACGACTGGTAACAAAAAAGGGAATAAATGAGATTAGATACACGAGATGAGAGATATGGGATAGAGAGAGAGAGAGAGAGAGAGAGAGAGAGAGAGAGAGAGAGAGAGAGAGAGAGAGAGAGAGAGAGAGAAGAGAGAAAAGAGAGATAGAGATAGATGAGAGAGAAGAGAGAGAGAGAGAGAGAGAGAGAGAGAGAGAGAGAGAGAGAGAGAGAGAGAGAGAGAGAGAGAAAGGAAACACAGACATGACGTCTCCACTACCTTTCTGACCTTCTTCAAAAAGGCAGTGAGTAGAGTAGGAAAACAAAAGATCGGAGAAGGGAAATGAATATTGAATAATAAAAAAAAGGTCCAGGGAAACCATGCAATATTAAGGCATTTGCATGGTTCCTAGTGGCACCATGAACCCATACCATGGTGCTGGTAGTGTGGCCAAAATAAAATATTATAACCTCGTATCTAAGTGCCACTTGCGGTCAGGTGCTAAGAATCAACCTCCTCAACCACACACACACACAGTGTAGTAGAGGCAGGATCCATGCATAGCTTTAGGAAGAGGTATGATAAAGCTCATGGAGACGGGAGAGAGTGGACCTAGTAGCGACCAGTGAAGAGGCGGGGACAGGAGCTGTGAATCGATCCCTGCAACCACAATTAGGTGAGTACACAACACACACGCAATTCACCTGAGACACACGTCATCTGAAAAACTGTCGCAACAAACACGAAACTGACAAATTTAAAGGAAGCTTTTAGGAATATCAACAAAGAGGCATTCACGACCTTTTACACTGCTTATGCCATGCCCATCTTGGAGTACGCAGCGCCAGTATGGAACCCATATGTGGATAAGTATGTAAAGACGCTGGACAAGTGCAAAAGTTTGCAGCGAAACTAGTCCCAGAGCTGAGAGGTATGACCTATGAGGAGAGGCTAGAGGAGCTAGACCTGACGACACTAGAGGACAGGACCAGAGGTGACATGATTACGACGTACAAAATACTCAGAGGAATTGATAGGGTGGACAGGGAGTGTGTGTGTGTGTTAGAGAGGTGAGTCTCAGGTACACGAGGTCACAGCTGGAAGTTAAAAGGACAGATGAGTCACAGGGAAGTTAGGAAATACTTCTTTAGCCTTAGAGTGGTTACGAAGTGGAACTACCTAGACAGCGAAGTAGTTTAGGTAGAATCCATACATAACTTTCAGAATAAGTATGATAGGACTCACGCAGTCAGGAGAGAATGAAATCAGAAGCAGTAGAGAGGTGGAGCCAGGAGCCGAGACTCTACTCCTGCAACCACGATTAAGTGAATACACACACACACACACACACACGGGGAAGGGCAAAGACCGCAGAGTACAGGCTAGGTGGCCAAAGACTGCAAACCTCACTCAAGGAAAAGGATCTTGGGGTGAATATAATACCGAGCACATCTCCTGAGGCGCACATCAACCAGATAACTGCTGCAGCATATGGGCGCCTGGTAAACCTGAGAATAGCGTTCCGATACCTCAGTAAGGAATCGTTCAAGACTACACCGTGTACGTCAGGCCCATACTGGAGTATGCAGCACAAGTTTGGAACCCACACCTGGTCAAGCACGTCAAGAAATTAGAGAAAGTGCAAAGGTTTACAACGAGACTAGTCCCAGAGCTAAGGGGTATGTCCTACGAAGAAAGGTTAAGTGAAATCGGCCTCACGACACTGGAGAACAGGAGGATTAGGAGAGATGATAACGACATATAAAATACTGAGAGGAATTGACAAGGTGGATAGAGACAGGATGTTCCAGAGAGGGGACACAGACACAAGGGGTTACAATTGGAAGTTGAAGACTCAGATGAATCAGAGGGATGTTAGGAACTATTTCTTCAGTCATAGAGTTGTCAGGAAGTGGAATAGTCTGGGAAGTGATGTAGTGGAGGCAGGAACCATACATAGTTTTAAGACGAGGCTTGACAAAGCTCATGGAGCAGGGAGAGAGAGGACCTAGTAGCAATCAGTGAAGAGGCGGGGCCAGGAGTAATGACTCGACCCCTGCAACCACAAATAGGTAAGTATAAATAGGTGAACACACACACACACACACACACGCGCGCGCGCGCGCGATCAAGCACAAACACAAACACACACACACCACTACACAAACACAAGAAAACGCGCACACATACATTCACACTCAACCACACACACACACACACACACACACACACACACACACATATATCAACAGGCCAAGTGTCTATCGACAAGTGTCTTTAACATCCGGTAACGAAACACAAACACACACACACACAAACAAACACACACACACACACACACACACACACAGTATAAAAGCAAAACCAGGTGCACAAACAAACGCTCTCACACCTTCCTTGATGGTGTACACATTTTGTTTTCTTGTACAAACCCGGCTCACTCTAGTGATAATTTCATCGGCGAGAAACTCCGGGCTAAAATTTATGACTCCTTTTAATCTCTGGTTTGCGTTTAATTATTTTTATTACTGGGGCAAGCCTGAGGGATATAAATTTCTTTGAGACTGGCTCCTGGGGTCCTCAGCTCCGCCCTAAGATTCTTGGAGACTCCTTTAAAGTTAGTAGTTGGTTTGAAAGCTGTGCTATTCCTGGTACTACCGTCACTGTGTATCACAGAATGGTTCACTATTCCTGGTACTAGCGTCACTGTGTATCACAGAATGGTTCACTATTCCTGGTACTACCGTCAATGTGTATCACAGAATGGTTCACTATTCCTGGTACTACCGTCACTGTGTATCACAGAATGGTTCACTATTCCTGGTACTACCGTCAATGTGTATCACAGAATGGCTCACTATTCTTGGTACTACCATCAATGTTTATCACAGAATGGTTCACTATTCCTGGTACTACCATCAATGTGTATCACAAAATGGTTCACTATTCCTGGTACTACCGTCACTGTGTATCACAGAATGGTTCACTATTCCTGGTACTACCGTCACTGTGTATCACAGAATGGTTCACTATTCCTGGTACTACCGTCACTGTGTATCACAGAATGGTTCACTATTCCTGGTACCCCCGTCACTGCGCATCACAGGTCTTACATTATACTCACCATTCTCCGACGTCAAGTATCAAGAAAATCTGAAAGAAAATCGTCAAACTATGTGAAATACTGCGACACCTGTCAGATTTTGGAAGCCCATGTTAATAAATCTGTTCCTTTGTATCTCAGTGTATATATCTGTCGATACGAAAGATACAGAGGTGTTGCACCGATGTATTACTCAGGTATTTGTCAGTGTTGCATACCACTTATGATTTACTACTATTGTTTACAAACATAATGTTTTTGTTATCCATTTGCGAGAGGTCGGGAATGTGTTTATTTTTGTGTTCCTATACAGAGATCGAGTAAAAGAACTGCCACCTCCCATTAACCTGAAGACAGATGGCGAGAGGTCGACAGGTGAAAAAAAATATGCAGTGTGGTATTTGAGGAGAGGAGCTTGACAGAGACATTTCAGCTGTGAGATAGGTTTCTTGGGAAGGTAGAGAGCACGGGCGAAACGTCTCAGTGTGGTTCCTGTCTGCAAATTGTGTCTACCTCACGGAGTCAGTACATGGAAAGCAGTAGAAGGCGAAAGCCGACAAAAGGGGGATTCAAAGAATGCAATGTTTTGCTCATTGTGGGGCTAACACATAGGTACCCATTTACTGCGTAAGAGTCTGCTTGCCCGGGATTGAACACGGGTCCTTCGGTTGTGTTAAAGGAAAAACACAGCTTAGCTTTTAACAGCAGTGATAAAGGATTTTGTTTTTTTTATAAAGATCTAAAGCCATAGATTTTTTTGGAGGTTAAAAAAATATAACTGTGATATACCCGTGACCTGTTTCGAGTGTTCTACTCCCACGGCCCGACGCTGGGCCAGGCTTCTCTGGTGCTTGCTTGGTATACCAGGCTGTTGCTGCTGGCGGCCCGCTGGCCCACAGCCACGGTAAGAAACCTCTGGTGAGGTTTCGTGACGCCGGTGAGAGGCTCTTGATCCAGGAGGGGGGAATGGACATGACCTCTTTCCTCGGATTGAATCTGATTGGCTCCCTTTTTCCCCCTTCACCTTTATCACCCCTACGGGTTCAATGCTTCTACAACCCCCCATGACTAAAAAAATAATTCTCACAAACCACAGTCTGGAGACCAAACTTAAGATGAGATTTCGGTCCGTCCTAAACCATTATCAAGTGACGATATTATCAAGGTTAGGTAAGGTTCGTCAGGAAACAGGACAAGTGCTTCCTGACGCGGATCTTAGTCATGTGATGACCCGCAGCTGGAGCTTTTGGTCATCTGACCGAGGCCTTCCGCTGGCTTATCCCTCCAACTTTCACATCTCTGCTAAACTGCATTTTATTTTATTTTCTGTCGAAACCTCAAGTTAATCTTATGTATGTATGTATGTATGTATGTATATATATATATATATATATATATATATATATATATATATATATATATATATATATATATATATATATATACATGATCATTTAATTTACCTTTTAACACTGTTTTCTAACATAAGATCAGTCGAGCTCGTAAAAGCGATCACCTTAACTCTCGTAATCGTTACCCAGGACAGGTGTTTGGACAGGTGTGAGCAGGTGCCCCCCACCAGGGCCAGAGCAACACTATTTACTTGATCTCTCAACCATGGTTGCCTCTGTGCTGTACTGCCACTCACACAGAGGCATGTCCAGCATTCCTCTCACCTCACCCAATAACATAATGTTATCTTGGAATTTAACATAATGTTATCTTGGAATTTTACATAATGTTATCTTGGAATTTTACATAATGTTATCTTGGAATTTTACATAATGTTATCTTGGAATTTTACATAATGTTATCTTGGAATTTTACATAATGTTATCTTGGAATTTTACATAATGTTATCTTGGAATTTTACATAATGTTATCTTGGAATTTTACATAATGTTATCTTGGAATTTTACATAATGTTATCTTGGAATTTCTTTGAGAAAACAGGAGTATCAGTATCTGTTGTCCTCCAAAATCATACACACACACACGCCATGCGTCTGCTGTGCGTCTGCTGTGCGTCTGCTGTGCGTCTTCTGTGCGTCTGCTGTGCGTCTGCTGTGCGTCTGCTGTGCGTCTGCGCATCCATAAACGGTTTATGCCATGCGTCTGCTCTGCGTCTGCAGCTGCGCCTTGACAGTCTCTTTTTTTTTTTCCATAGGATCAATTTATAAGGAAGAAATAATGGGAAAAAATGCCGTCTTGCAAGAATATTATAAATAAAACATAATAAACCAATAAAAATATAGATAACCAATAGAAAATGGAGTAAAACAATATTTATAAATAATTGAAGATTTATATTTATACACAGAAAATGCAGTCACGATTATTTATAGAATAGAAAAGGCAGTTATGAGTATTTATACACTATAGAAAAGGCAGTTATGAGTATTTATACACGATAGAAAAGGCAGTTATGAGTATTTATACACGATAGAAAAGGCAGTTATGAGTATTTATACACGATAGAAAAGGCAGTTATGAGAATTTATACACTATATAAAAGGCAGTTATGAGTATTTATACACGATAGAAAAGGCAGTTATGAGTATTTATAAAGAATAGAAAAGGCAGTTATGAGTATTTATAAAGAATAGAAAAGGCAGTTATGAGTATTTATAAAGAATAGAAAAGGCAGTTATGAGTATTTATAAAGAATAGAAAAGGCAGTTATGAGTATTTTATACAGGATAGAAAAGGCAGTTATGAGTATATTTTATACAGGATAGAAAAGGCAGTTATGAGTATTTTATACAGGATAGAAAAGGCAGTTATGAGTATTTTATAGAGGATAGAAAAGGCAGTTATGAGTATTTATACGGGATAGAAAAGGCAGTTATGAGTATTTTATACAGGATAGAAAAGGCAGTTATGAGTATTTATACAGGATAGAAAAGGCAGTTATTAGTAATAGTAAACAATAGAAAAGGGAGTCACAACTATTGATAAACAACAGACGTTATAATTACAAATAATATAAAGAGGAAGTCATTATTTACATTTGCAAATTACGCAGCAAGAGAAGCTCATGGAAAAATCCTCTGGCAACTTAAGATGTGAGGGGTAATCTCTGGAGGAAGATGACTGACGCTCTCTAAGAAGGTGAGGGGACACAGAGAGTGAGTAGAGACGATGCTGAATATGAGGAATCATGTGAAGTCACGCTGAAAGTGAGGGGAAGAACTGAATGTGAGTTATGGGAGGCACTTGAAAGTGAGATGTGAGGGGAAAAACAGTGAATGTGAGAGGTGAGGGGAAAATAGTGAATGTGAGATGTGAGGGGGAAAAAATCATGAAAGTGAGAAGTGAGGGGAAAATGGTGAATATGAGAGGTGATGGGGGAAACAATGAATGTGAGAAGTGAGAGAGGGGGAAAATAATGTATGTGAGACGTGAGGAGGGGAAAAAATGAATGAGAGGAGGAAAATTACTAATATGAAAAGTGAGGGGAAAACAGTGAATGTAAGAAGTGAGGGAGACGGAACCTGAGGGAGAGACGCCGAATGTGAGGCCAGGGAGAGACTGAGGGTGAGAGGTCACATTCGATGAAAGTGAAAGGTAAAGGGGAAACATCCGGTGAGAGGTGAGAGGTGAGAGATAAACTGAGAGACACTAGATGTGAACGATGTAGGGAGATTATCTGAAGGTGGGAGGTGAGGGGAAGACGTACTCATTGAAGGTGAGGTGGACTACCTGAAGGTGAAAGGAGTCAGTGTAGGTGAGAGGTGAGGGGAAAGCACTTTAAGAGGGGAAACAAAGCGAAGTAAACTTACGAGGGGAACGTATGAGAGGAATTAGGGAGGAACTCGAAGTTAGAGGGAATTCTAGAAGTTGGCCAAGTGAGAGTTCAAGTGAGGGGTTTTCCAGACAGAGGGGGAAAAGAGGGAAAATTTAGGTGAGGCCTGAAAGAAGAGGAGATGATAAAGATAGAGACAAGAGAGAGAGAGAGAGAAAGAGAGAGAGACAGAGACAGACAGAGAGAACCCTTAACCTAACCTTATAAAACCGTTGTATAATGAGAGAGAGAGAGAGAGAGAGAGAGAGAGAGAGAGAGAGAGAGAGAGAGAGAGAGAGAGAGAGAGAGAGAAACACGGTTGTGTTCACATAGAACACAAGAAATCAGAGAGTAAGAGAAAATCAGTTTATGTCAGAGGTCTTGGAAGTGTCAGGCTGGAGAAAGTTCTTGTGACTCGAGCAGCGAGAGAGCGAAAGTGTGGAAATGTGAACGGTAAAGTGTAAGGAAACGAGTGGGAAAGAGTGTGTGTGAGGTGTGAAAGGGGGCGTGAATCTGTGAGAAAGTGGGGGAAATTGTGAGAAAATGAGTGCGAAAGTGTAACAAAAGTGTGAGAGAATGCGAGTGTGTAAAAATGATTGGGAAAGTTAGAAAGCGCGAGAAAAGGGATTTTAAAAAGAAAGTGCAGAAAAGCATAGCTAAATTGTGGTAGACAGTGTGCGACAGAACACTTTAATAGCGAGTATAAAAAGAGAAAGTGTAAGTGATGGATAAAATGAAAGATAAAAGGAGAAAGTGAAAGAGAAATTAAGATAAAAATGAAAGAAGTTGAAAGTTAATCGTGAAAGAGAAAGCGAAAGAGACATCAAAATGAAAGAGTAAGTGAAAAGGCGAAAGTAAAAATGAAATAGAAAGCTAAATAGAAAGTGAAGGAGAAAGTTCAAAAAAGTAAAATATATTAAAAAGAAAGTGAGAGACGGGAGCAGGCTTGGAGATTTTCTAAATCACGGAGAGAGAGAGAGAGAGAGAGAGAGAGAGAGAGAGAGGATCGCGTTAAGGTTCCTGGGGCAGTCTTATAATGCAGTAATTTACCCCAGATCAGGTGACGGTGGGTAGGGGAGTAGTGAGAGGTGGGCAGGTGGGAGGTGGGCAGGTGGGCATGTGGAAGGTGGGCAGGTGGGAGGTGGATAGGTAGGAAAAATAAGGATAAGGAAAGGAGGAAGGTAAGGAATATGGAAGAAAAGAGATGAAAGAGGAAGACCGACAGGAGAAAAAAGGAGAAAGAGTAGGTGGGAGGAAATGGAAAAAATCAGGAATAAGAAAATATGAAGTAGAAAGGAAGCAAACCAACGGAATCAGGAAAAATAAAGAAGAGACGGGAGGTAGAAATGAAGAGAAACAAAGTGGGAAGATGCAAGGATGTAGATAGAAGTGTAAAAGGAGCATAGAGGAGAAGGGAAGTAGGAAGAGGCAAGGAAAGGAAGGAAAAAGGCGGGAAAACGGAAAAAGAGTAGGTGGAAAGTTCGGAAGCAGGAAAGACAGGGAACAATATAGAAGAAAAGTCTTTTCCTTAGATCAAAATAAGTTTTAAATCTATTAAAAACAAATTCAGGTTAGATTTATATATATATATATATATATATATATATATATATATATATATATATATATATATATATATATATAATATATATATATATATATATATATATATATATATATATATATATATATATATATATATATATATATATATATATATATATATATATATAGTTTTTTGAGAGGAGCTAAACGAGGTTAATTATTCAACTTAATGTTCAAACTTGAATCATAATCTGCTTCAAAGTTTCTTGAGTCTGTGGGTGAATGAGATCTTGACTCGGCTCACTGTTTAACTAGCGAGGTAGTTGCATAATCAGGGTATTGAGGGAGCTTAAGTGACGTTACCACTGTCTAATTGACGTTTAAACTATCTAATTAGCATTTCAACAGACTGTTCTGTAATTGGTGATTCAGTTGGTCAGCAGGTGTTTCAGCCGGACAGTAGGTGTTTCAGAAGTTTAGTTGGCGTGTCAGCGGGTCAGTTGGTGTGTCAGCGGGTTAGTTGGCGTGTCAGCAGGTCAGTTGGCGTGTCAGCGGGTCAGTTGGCGTGTCAGCGGCTCAGTTGGCGTTTCAGTTCTTCAGTTGGCGTGTCAGCGGCTCAGTTGGCGTGTCAGTTCTTCAGTTGGCGTGTCAGCGGCTCAGTTGGCGAGTCAGTTCTTCAGTTGGCGTGTCAGTGGCTCAGTTGGCGTGTCAGTTCTTCAGTTGGCGTGTCAGCGGCTGAGTTGGCGTGTCAGTTCTTCAGTTGGCGTGTCAGTGGCTCAGTTGGCGTGTCAGTTCTTCGGTTGGCGTGTCAGCGGCTCAGTTGGCGTTTTATATCTTTTCCTTAGCCGTCTCGATCATTAAACACATTTAACTCGTTTAACATATGCGTCATTTTGTTTTTAAGGTAAGCATCAGTTCTGGCCGGATTCTCGCGTCATTCGCTGCGTCTTCACTTTACGTCGTTGGGTTATTAAACCCATTTATTTTTATTATTCGTTTAACAAGAGACTTTATTGCATAAGCAAGAATTGGTCTTTTTTGGTCTCAATTCGTCCGTAAGTTAAGACATAAACACACAAACCCATGGAAAAAGAGGAAGAATAGGAGATGGAAGAGAGAGAAATATAGAAAAACGGTGATAAAGGAGAGTAGGAGAAAGAATAGGGGATGAAGAAAATGAGGATGTAGGCGAAAAGGAGGAAAAACGCAAGAGTTTAACACACTGTTTAGAGAGGTTTTGAAGTGGGTCTGGTAGGATGACATCTCTAGAGTAACACTAGAAGGCCCTCCTATCCTTAGTGCCAAGAGTGAAACAAAAATAGAAAAAGAAAGAGGTAGAGACAGAGGCGGAGAGCTCGTTCAAAAAAGAGAACATTCTCATCCTTTTAAGAGAAACACGGAAGATGTAAACAGTGTCTCTACCACATTAAGAGAAAGTATTATCTAACGTCTCAGGAGAGAGAGAGAGAGAGAGAGAGAGAGGAGAGAGAGAGAGAGAGAGAGAGAGAGAGGGAGGGAGGGATTTTTAACGCCTTCCTTAAAAAGAGAAAGTTCTATACAGTGTCAACCTCATAAACAGAAAGAGAGAAGGATCAGAGTGAACCTCACATACAAAGTGTCTCCCTTATATACAAATAAAAAGATAAGCATTTTTTTTAGTGTTTATCTCAAAGAAAAATATACACACTGCCTGTCTCATAAAAAAAACACTATAATTTATCGGATTATTTACGAGATATAGTAACCCCCTACCCCCTAATAAAAAATAAAGCTAAATGCCAAAAGTTTACAATCAAAAATTCATTTACCGGAATTCATTACTCCGGCACATAATTGATTTTAACTCCGCTGTAATTCAATTTACACTACTAGTGCCCCACACGCACACACACACACACACACACACACACACACACACACACACACACACACATTCAGAAAACAACAGTTCACTATTTCACCGCCCAAGTCGATGACAGGTCCCATTTAGCGTACGATAAATGGGCTAATGGGAAAGTGGAAGGCAGGATTAAAAAAAAAAAGCGAGGCTTGACCGCAGCTGTTGTGGCTGCTTCGAGGACCAGATGCCGCAGGCTGGGTGTTATGACCACAACACATCAAAGCCGTTTTAGGGAGTGAATTGCAAAACCCTAGATTGTATTTCCAGCCAGAGAATACGAAGGCGAACTGACCAAAGTCAGTCAGGAAACAAGAGAACGACAGTCAGTCAGAAAACACGAGAACAGACTGACCATAAACAGTCAGAGAACTCAAGAACAGGAGTCAGTCACAGAACACGAACACATATAGACGATAGTAAATAAATCGAATTTCCACGACACTCCCGCACTTCAGAGTCAACTCCTGAATGACAGAAGACCTTTGGTGTGAGGTTCGCTCGTACACTAAGACTTTCAAAGACAGGCCACAACACTATATAACAAAGATCAACAGCCTCCTTCCACACAATGCCTTAATACCACAATTGTGGTATTTGTGTTATTTTCACCGCAAAATAAATTACAACTCATTCTCTCACCAAGTAACCACTGTACCATAGCCGAAGACTCGTCAATGACCTCTCGCCCTATAGCTAAAAAATTACCATCTTTCCATACTGGTAAAGACCACAATGACTGCACCTCTTGTACCTAAAGACCACCACCCCAACAAAACCTGCCTTCGAAGACCACAACATAATAAATCACGCCCCAATAAGAACCACTTCAAGAAAAAACAAAGTACCTCAAAGAACACCTCGCGTAAAATTTTTATCTAACTGACACCCACGACACAAAAAAAACACGATCTCCCACAGCACTTCTCTTAAAGACCACACAACCCACCCACAGAACACCTCTCTCTGCTCTCCAGGGACTAACTGGCGAGACCAAGAGACTATTATCCTACAATAATTGCACAATAATTGGATTGCGTGGGTGAAAAAATCCTCTCTCACTCTCTCTGCCTCCCTGGCTCAATAGCCCATCTATCCCAGAGGCCGCGCGTCCCCCTCCCATCTATTCCAGAGGCAGTGCTACCCCTCCCATCTCCCTCGTGACCGTAACTCTTCCCTAAATAGGGCATCCATTGGCCCGAACAAGGGAAGCGCAGGTGGAGAGACTCCCTCAGGGAAAGTTGGGGAGGATCCCCAGGTGGTATTAGCCGTAAACCCCGAGAGGAGCAACAGATGAGCCAGACCTGATGCTTCCAGCATCCACATGCCTGCCTGTGCAACCACATGCCTGCCTGTGCAACCACATGCCTGCCTATGCAACCACCTGCCTGCCTGCGCTACCACCTGCCTGCCTGTACAACCACCTGCCTGCCTGCGCTACCACCTGCCTGCCTGCACTACCATTTGCCTGTTTGGATGGATGACCACCTGCCTGCTTGGACGACCATCTGCCCTCATGCACTACCAGACACACACAGACACATACACACAGACACAGACAGACAGACACACACACATACACACGCACACACACACACTTGGAAAAAAGATTCTTTACAAAAAACCAGCACGGATTTAGAGATGGCAAATCCTGTCTTACGAATTTGGTGAACTTTTGTGACAAAGTCACAGATATAAAACAAGGAAGACAGGGCTGGGATGGCTGCATCTTTCTGGACTGCAAAAAAGCATCTGCTACAGTACCACACCCGAGATTACTTCTCAGATTAGAGGAGCAGGCGAGGTTAAATGACATGGTGCTCTAGAGGGTCAGGGAGTACCTGAATGACAGAGTAGCAGGAAGGAATGAGACTTCAGAATAAGGGATTAACGAGTGGGGGTTCCACAAGGATAAGTACTAGGACAGCTGCTGTTCTTAATGTACGTCAACGACTAACCAGAACGGTTTGAGTTTTATAAGTGACTGTTTGCTGAGAATAGAAAGTAATTAGAAAAATAAGAACAGGAGAGGACAGGTTTAACTTACAGGTAAATCTCAATAGACTGCAGACGTGGTCAAACAAGTGGCTTTACAAGTTTAACCCGAACACATGCAAGGTCATGCGACCTGGGGAAGGTGCGAGCAGTCCGGACGCTGAGTACAGCATGGGTGGAGAGAAGATGCAAATATCAGAGAGTGAAAAGGACCCGGGGGTAAATATAACTCCAAGCATATCGCCAACACTATACATAAACCATACAACACCAGCTCAAGGAAGACCACAAGAACTGTTCAAGGAGGGACGGGAGGTCATTCATGCCTGTGCTGAGTGCAGGGGAATGTGCCTGTGCTGAGTGCAGGGAAATGTGCCTGTGGTGAGTGCAGGGGAATGTGCCTGTGGTGAGTGCAGGGGAATGTGCCTGTGGTGAGTGCATGGGAATGTGCCTGTGGTGAGTGCAGGGGAATGTGCCTGTGCTGAGTGCAGGGGAATGTGCCTGTGCTGAGTGCAGGGGAATGTGATAACTCACAGTAAACGTGATTTTTTATGAATTCATATGATTTAACATCAAGAGATGTTAATCTTTGTAGCAGTAGTAGCAGTAATATTCTTCTTCT
This sequence comes from Cherax destructor, assembly GCA_009830355.1. Taxonomy (NCBI): domain Eukaryota; kingdom Metazoa; phylum Arthropoda; class Malacostraca; order Decapoda; family Parastacidae; genus Cherax; species Cherax destructor. Next base: position 344,784 of record WNWK01000162.1, on the reverse strand, counting down.
TATTATTATTATTATTAGTAGTAGTTGTAGTAGTAATTGTAGTAGTAGTTGTAGTAGTTGTTGTAGTAGTAGTAGTCGTAGCAGTGACAATTTAATGAGTAATAATAATTAATACAGGTCAATGTATTTTGGCCTAAAAACATCCGAGTAGCCTTGGAAAGAAGCCCTGGCCCGCCTGGCACCCCTGGCCCACCTGGCACATCTGGCTCTCCTGGCACCCCTGGCCCGCCTGGCACACCTGGCCCTCCTGGCACCCCTGGCCCGCCTGGCACCCCTGGCCCGCCTGGCAAACCTGGCCCGCCTGGCACCCCTGGCCCACCTGGCAAACCTGGCCCGCCTGACACACCTGGCCCGCCTGGCATCCCTGGCCCGCCTGGCATCCCTGGCCCGCCTGGCACACCTGGCCCGCCTGGGACACCTGGCCCGGCACCCCTGGGTCCAACCTTGCCTCAGCGGTACATGCAAGATCAACAAACCTCAGAATAGCATTAAGGAACTTGAACAAAGAATCCTGCAAAACCTCATATACGACATAGATTAAGCCAATCATCGAGTACGCGGCTCCAGCGTGGAGCCCACACCTGATCAAGCACACAACGATACTGTACCTGAAAAGGTCTAAATGTTTGCAACCAAACTAGTACCAGAACTTAGAGAAACTGACCATGACGAACTTGGAAAAGGGGACAAGTAGAGACATGATCACAAATTATAAGAAAAAATGATAGCCAGATAGGAACAGACAGTGTGAAATAAGAGGATCAGGATCAAGGTGGAAGCTGAAGATACAGATTATCCATAGGGATGTTAGGAAGTATTTCTTTAGTCTCAGGGTGGTTAAAAATTGGATGCCGCTCAAAGGGGGGGATAGAAAGTGGGGCCAGGAGCTGAATCTCGACCCCCGCAATCACACCTCAGTGACTACAACCCGGTGAACACACACACACACAGCAGACGTGTGGTAAGTCTCCTTACACCTGCTGACCCATGTTCACCCAGCAGAAAATAGGTACGTGGGTCGTGGGTCGTGGGTCGTGGGTCGTGGGTCGTGGGTCGTGGAAGACAAGGTTGAGGTGGAATAACATGACCACAGCTCCAGTAACTACAAAAAAAAGGGCAATCAGAAATATGTAATCGGAAACAGGCAATCAGAAACAGGTAATGAGAAATAGGTAATCCTAACAGGCATTCCCAATAAGGTAATTACGCACACTCAGGTACCATAAATTCAACTGTTTACAAATTCTCTCTCTCTCTCTCTCTCTCTCTCTCTCTCTCTCTCTCTCTCTCTCTCTCTCTCTCTCTCTCTCTCTCTCTCTCTCTTTCATCATCATGATCACCTTCCCACTTCCTTTCCTGCTCCTCCTCCTTTACATAGCTCCTCTTCTTTACTATCTCTTTCGTCTTATTACTCTGAATCGTCTACTTTTCTCCAGTTATCTTCGTTTCTATTATCATTTTATTTATACCTCTCCATTCAATCACCATTTCCTTCCTTTTTTTGTTTTATTACTCTCTTCTTTCTCCTTTATTCAGTTACTGTTATGTCTGCCCTTCATTCATTGTTGCCCGTCTCCTGCATTCTCTCTAACCTCTCTCTCTCTCTCTCCCCCCTTTATTCCATTACCCTTCCCCACAGGATCATTTCACCATCTTTTCCCTCAGTCATTCATTCCTTCACTCTTTCCTCTTTAATTCATCCTATCACTTCTCCCTCCTTCAATCCTCCTTTTTTCTTAAATCCTCCTTCCTCTATTCTCCCTTTATCCACCATGTCTCTCCTTCGCTCCTTCCAGACCCTCCATGCTCCCATGTCATCCTCCCTCCCTCCCTTGCCAACTCCATCACTCCTTCACTCCATTTAACTCCATCATCCCCGCCTGACATTTCTCACTTTAAATTCCCACCAAACATTTTTCCATCCCCTCAACTCCATCACTCTCCTTCCTTCCCTCCCTCCCGTCTCCTCAACCAGATATCTGCAACTTCACAAGTGTGAAAAATTGAAAGAATAAGTGGAATTGACTGTAGGTCTACCGGCCTATGGAGATAAAAGGAGGCATCATTCTAGGCCAGAAGACACTGATACAGCCCCACCTCACGCGTCATCCTACGCTAGAAGTGTCAACACCAAAATTAGTGGGAAAAAAACTAACAGTTCGCACAACGTGGAGCGCAGGTGACAGAAATATCGTAATTTACACCTGGAAAATACTGGAGTGACTGGTGCCAAATCTACACACTGAAAAATATCCTTACGAGAGAAAAGCCATGATAAATGGTGAAAAATACCCAATTTAAAAAAAAAGTAGCGGTGACATAGATCTACTAAAAAATAACTCCATGAGCTTGTGGGGTCCAAGGCTCTTCATCGTTCATCAAGTATATTGGAAATTACTAGTTCAACTTTAACTATCAAGAAAGGGGAATTCTATGGAATTTTTCAGGTAGTTTTCACTGAATCAAAGTGACAAGGTCACGTTGGCCTGCACGCTGTTAGCACTAACAACCTGAATGATCAAGTTGTTAATCAGAATGCCGGGACGCAGGGGAGGAGAGGTAAGACACTTGAGGTTCACTGAACCTTCTTCCCCATCCCTCTCCTCCCTACTAATTATGCATCTTTATCGTTCTTCCATCTATGTCCTCCATCCCCAATAGTTCATCTTCCCCCACTGTCACCAACACATTCCCTCCCCCTTCTCTGGTCCATCACACTCCCTCACACCCTCTCTAATCAGCAAAATCCCTCCCACCTATTGTCCATCACTCTACCTCCCACTTAGTGCCCATCACCCTCCCTCCCACCCTCCTCGCAACAAAACCCTTCCCTCCACCCTCCCTACTCCATCATCAGCTCACACGCTGAGGTCCGGGGTTCGAATCTCCTCCGGTACGGCTGGAAAACATTAGGGACGTGTTTCCATAAGACACCTGCTGTCCCTGTTCACCCATCAGTTAAATAGGTACCTGGGTGTTAGTCAACTGGTGTGGGTCGCATCCTGGGACAAAACTGACCGAATTTGCCCGAAATGCTCTGCATAACAAGGGGCTTTCTATACAGTAATATGTCATTGATGTCAGCTTGGCCTGTATACACTGTACATGCACTTGTAGTAAATAAAATTATTATTATTATTATTATTATCATTCCCACCATCCCAGGTCCATCATACTACCTCCTCAGCTTCATCCCTTCCCTTTCCACTCTCATTCTTCATATCCATCTCGTTACACTTTCAGATACGTCGTTCCTCCCTCCTCCATCCTCACTCCATCACTCTCTCTCAGCTAACCCTTATCTAAGATTCCCTCCCGTCTCCATCACCCGATCTGTTCCACCAAGGCCTTCTTCTCTCTCCCTCCCTCTAACGCCAACGCCATCCCTCTCAATTCTTTCCCACTGCATTTCCTTCTCTATTCTTCTAATTACTTCACCTCCATCCCTCCCTCCCTCCCACCGTCCAGGGCAGAGATGCTTACACCAGTAATTGCAAGTTGACTCATTCTATCAACCCAACTCATTCCATCAACCCAATTGCAACTCGGACAGTCAGTGAGTCGAGTAGTCCTAGCCAGCTCCACGGATTCGGACAGGACACCCGGGGAAACATGTTTCGACAAATTAACCGCCCCAAGCGTTCGGAAGATGCCTTCTAACGAATCCTTCCGCATGCAACTGGGCGAAACTGGGCGAAACTATTTCGATTAGAAATTAGCACGAAACATTTAAGACTAGAACAATCTGAAAAGCCATATAAGAAGACCTGTTTGAGCGAAACACTGTGAAGAATCAACCAGACATCTGAACGAACAATTTAGATTCAACATTTTGAGCATAAGAAAACCAGCTTGTGTAAACTAATCCAGACGAACCAGCAGGGAATCTGGGCGAACCATTTAGACACACTAGTTACATGAACCACTCAGCAAGACATATGAACCATCTGAACGAACCATTTAAACCGGCCATTCAACAAGCCATTGGAATATATTTCATCCGGGTCAGCGTTCCCGATGACACATTCCGTCGAAACGGAACAAACAAAAATAAAAAAAAAGTCGTAAGAACCGATTTGAGCGAAACTAGACGAATCTGTCGGACGAACCACCAGAAAGTTCGGCCAAACGAATGAACGAGACGAATCGGGACGAACGAATCCGCTATACCTGTTAGGAGTGAACGGACAAGTTGAACGAACGTAGCGGGGCAACCCACGGGAACGAATGATTGTAAGAGGCCAAGAGAGTGTGACGTAATACCGCGCTTTATCACCGCTTGTAATATATATATATATATATATATATATATATATATATATATATATATATATATATATATATATATATATATATATATATATATATATATATATATGCTAGGAATTCGCAAGAGCAGGCGAAATATTCACAAACACTGATCTCTGGCCGACGGAGACTCGAACCTACGAACCTCATGACAAGGTACGCAGTGCGGTCGGTAAAGCACTGCGTACCTTGTCATGAGGTTCGTAGGTTCGAGTCTCGTCGGCCATATATATATATATATATATATATATATATATATATTATAGGCACTTTTTGGACTCAAGACGCATAGGAATTTTTTTTTTTAAATTTACTCTAAAAATTTTTATTAATATATTTTTTGTATTATTTGCAACTTGATAAACACGATCCATTAAGCTTCAACATTCAGCGCCTCCTGGCATAAAAGCATAAATAAAAACGACTCAGCGGATGCCTCACGAACAGTGAATAGAGCTTCTGTAAATCCGGATTATGTCGGGCCTGGCCGGTGTTCAGCGTTCGTGAGATGATCTTTTTTGACAGACGAAAGAAAATACAGTTTTAACAAACGGCAACGACGAGTGAATTTACAGGGCAGTGCCACAGTGCTCAGTGCCACTCACACCCCGTGAGTGGCACTGAGCACTATGGCACTGTGTCTACTAGGTTAAAGGTTTTAATAGTTTTCCTTCTAATTAATATATATATATATATATATATATATATATATATATATATATATATATATATATATATATATATATATATATATATATATATTCACAAACAAACACACTTAAATATTCTCAAGATTAAAGGGAGATCTGTGAAAGGTGATTGTCTTCTTTTGTTGCAGTGGTGAGGTGTTGGCAGGGTGCCAGGCAGGGTGCCAGGCAGGCTTCTCCCCTCTGCACCAACCTTAATCATGGAGACTACCTTTCTTTCATACCTCACGTTCCAGTCTCTCTTGATCACAGACCCATAATATAGTTGCTAATCTTGTGCGTACTTCATTACGCTGTTGTCAATCATTTGCAGCTTTGGCCATAAATGAAGTTAAATTGCCTGCCCTTGCTAAGTAACGTGGTAATTATTGCTTAATATGAGGAGGAGAGGGTAAAACTCGACGGGAATCGAACCCTAGGCTGTATGCGTGTGTTGAGGAAGAGAGAGAGAGAGAGAGAGAGAGAGAGAGAGCATGTATTCTACTGTACTATGCTGGGTAACAAAAGAAGAGAGCCACCTTCATTGGTCAATGCTAGCAGCTGGCACGGGCTGCAACGTCAACAAAGTTTTTATATAGCTGCCATTTCTCACCATCAACTTTCATAACGTAACATTTGCTAGGATGGAATTCGAGTATTCACTCGACTAACCAGTCGTGCAGTTTGTCCAGGTCCATTGGTAGCCTTTCCATGTTATCGTCGTTTGACTTATTTTCCTCACTAATTTCAAAGTACCACAGTCGGAATGCCGACTCTTGTGGAACGCCACTTGTTACACTTGCCCATTCTGACATTTCTGCCTGTATAATCACTCTTTCCCATACATCACCCTTTTCTGTAGTGCATTCAGTTTTAGTCCATCTTATCAAATGCCTTTTTACAGTCGAAGAATATGCAGTACAACCAACCTTTCTCTCTCTCTCTCTCTCTCTCTCTCTCTCTCTCTCTCTCTCTCTCTCTCTCTCTCTCTCTCTCTACTTTCACTTTGTCATAGCACTCCAGCAGGTTTGTAAGACAGGATCTACCATCCCTGAACCCGTGCTGTTACTATTCATGAAACCTTTTTTCTCCAAGTGCTTCACTTCTCTCCTGATTAACTTCTCTATTACCTTGCATAGTGTTCATGGCAGTGATTCTGGTCCGTAGTTTAAAGCATCCTGTCCGGTTTTGGTTTTTTAACATGGAGCCAAATTCAGTGTGTTTCCAGTTTTGGCTTGAAGATTTTAGCGAGTTGTTCACTGAGTACATCTGCTTCCTCTACTTCAATCCTTGTTGACAGTCGTCAGGTTTTACTGTTGCGTATGATGGTGTCCAGCAGTCACTGGTGAACCCCTTCTCAGGAGTATCTTTTTACTTCTATCACTGTTGTGTAAGGTAGTGTCCAACAGTCACTGGTGCAGCATTTCTCGTGTCTCTGTCAACCGTTCGCTTTGCTCTTCACAGACTTACTCGTCGTTTTTCGTGATCTCCTTCCACATTCAGTATTATTACTTGCTCCATTACCGTCATATTTCTTCTGATGTGGCTGTCCAACAGTTTCATCTCAGATTTTTCTTTAGCTATTGTGCTATTCTCAAACTGTCTCTTAACTTATCTTCTCAGTTCTTCTCTCACTTTCTTGCTCCTTAACTTGCTTTCTATAGTTTTTCCGATGCTATTGATTTTTCTCCCTCAACATCTTTATTCTACCCATTTGTAATGATGTGAGTTTGTAGACAGGAGGCCGTAGATGCAGTAGAAGGTTACGTAGAAGGTTACGTAGAAGGTTACGTCTACACATCAGACTAGATATGGCTTTATCTTTGTATGGGTACACCAGACAAGACGTCGTCTGAGGGTAGCCAGGAGCCAGTCTTAAGGAGTCTTGACTGAAGGTCAGGTGGGCGAAGAGCGAGAGAAATGGAAGGCAACGTGGGTAGAACTCAGGTGCCTGCCCACGGGAGGGAAGTTTAGAAACTAGGCCTTAGGCCAGCACTCCCAGCGGGAAGTATGTGAACCAGGTGGGTAGGCATATTGTCTACGCATTGTTACTTCTTTATGTACTCACTTGTATGTTGTTGCAGGGGTCGATTCGACGCTCCTGGTCCCGCTTCTCAACTTGACACTTGCCAGGTCCTTTTTTTTCCCTAGCCTTGTACCAGCTCTTAAAATTATTCATAGAAACTGCTTCCATCGCTTCGTCGAGGTCATCCCACTTCCCGACCATCCTGAGGCTGAAGAAATACTTCCTGACATCCCTGTGATTCCCCTCTCGACTGAGTCCCCTAGTACCTGTTTCCTGTGTGTGTGTACCTATTTGTGGATGCATGGGTCAAGTCACAGCTCCTGGCCCCGCCTCTTCGCTGATCACTACTAGGTCCACTCTCTCCCTGCTCCAAGAGCTTTATCACACCTCTTCTTAAAACTGTGTATGGCTCCTGCCTCCACTACATTGCTCTCCAGTGTGTGTTTGTGTGTGTGTGTGTGTGTGTGTGTGTGTGTGTGCCATACGCAATACTTTATACAAAAAAAAAAATCTAACTAATTTTTGGCCTAAATTAAAATTTATGTATTCGCATCATACGACTTAAATTCCAGCAATTATTTATTGACAAAAAAATTAAAGAACACGAAACGCAGCATTGACTTAATTAGTCAGTCATCAAAAAGAGCGGCGGTGATTAAATCACGAGGATAAGGATAAAGCAATTCCTTTGACTTTTGACTCTCTTTTTTTTTCTCTCTCTCTCTCTCTCTCTCGTTTTTCCTATCTTTTTTTTTGTCCTTTTCCACTGGTTGTTTATTCTTTTATTTCATATGTTTGTACGTAACTTTTTTCTCTCTCTCTCTCTCTTACAGTTCAAGAAAAACAAATGTTTAGGCTCTCGGATAATTTTAAGTGTTTAGGCCTGGGAGAATTAGGAAATGTTTATAACTGATGAATTTAGAAATGTTTTGGTTGGGAGGAGTCAGAAATGTTTAGGCCTGCCAGAATTTAGAAACGTTTAGGTCTTCTATAATTTAGAAATGCTCAGGTCTGGGAGAATTTAGAAATATTTAGGTCCGAGAAAATTTAGAAATGTTTAGGTCTGGGAGAATTCAGAAATCTTTGGGTCTGGGAGAATTTAGAAATGTTTAGGTCTGCCAGAATTTAGAAATATTTAAGGCTGCGAGAATTTAGAAACGTTTAGGTCTGCTAGGATTTAGAAATGTTTACGTCTAGGAGAATTTAGAAATGTTTACGTCTGGGAGAATTTAGAAATGTTTACGTCTTGGAGAATTTAGAAATGTTTACGTCTGGGAGAATTTAGAAATGTTTACGTCTTGGAGAATTTAGAAATGTTTAGGTCTGCTAGGATTTAGAAATGTTTACGTCTAGGAGAATTTAGAAATGTTTAGGTCTGGGAGAATTCATAAATGCTCAGACCCGGAATTGTAAAAATGGGATTCGAGTGACGTTTTGCCCTCTTCATCCTCACATAATACTACCTGGAGGATGTCTTGGGGGTCAACGCCCCCGCAGAGCGGTCCCAATCCAGACCTCCTGGTGGAGCAAATCCTGATCAATCAGGCTGTTACTACTGCTCACGCGCAGCAGCGCTGTGAGACGCGAGGTCTTTCAATCTAATTTTCTTTGACAATACTGATGTAAATAGGTACGAACACGTTATCCGAAATGCCTAAGGTAGGTTGAATATCGTAAGCGGAAGAGATTTTTGACTTCTGTTTTGATAAATTATTAATAGTAGCAACAACAACAACAACAACAATAATAATAATAATAATAATAATAATAATAATAATAATAATAATAATAATAATAACAATAATTTCAATAATTATAATTATTGAAATTATTATTATTATTATTATTTTTATTATTATTATTATTATTATTATTATTGTTGATGTTACTATTGATAATTTATCAAAACAGAAGTGAAAAATCTCTTACGCTTACGATATTCAGCCTACCTTACGAGTTAGTGAACGATACCGAACCTTCCTTACGCGTTACAGAACAATATTCAACGTACATTAGAAGACTCAGAACGTTAATTTTGCAACGCGTGATGTAAACAGTACAGTGGGGGTATCCTATAACGAATGGGTTTCCCTACAAAATTATAAAAAAGATAAAAACAGATGTTAGAGAGGAACAGCCTGTAGGACAGTCAACAAAGTGGACTTAGGAAGGTTGACGTCACTCCTACTGCAGCATCCCGTAGCTTGATCGCTAGCGCACTCAGCTCACACACTGGGGTCCGTGGTTCGATTCCCGGTACAGGTGGAAACATTAGGATGTGTTTCCTTAAGACACATGCTGTCCATGTTCACCTAGCAGTAAAATAGGTACCCGGGTGTTAATCGACTGGTGTGGGTCGCATTCTGGGGACAAAGTGACGTAATTTGCCCGAAATGCTCTGCATAACAAGGGGCTTTCTATTTAGTAGTATGTCATTGATGTCAGCTATGGTCTGTATACGTTGTACATGTACTTGTAGAAATAAAGATTATTATTATTATTATTATTCTCTGACACCCTGGTCATCCCGTGTTTAACCAGACTGTTGGTACTATCGGCCCGCAGGTTCACGGAGCCATATTACAGACTGTGCGTATCATATACCAGGAATTGCGTATATTCCAGGATAGCATATTATGGTGAGTACGTACCAAATTCCAGCGTGAGTATATCGTATTTAATATAGCGCTTTGATGCTAATTTTTATCATGCCCAGCAGGTACAATAGCAATTTCTGAATATTTTGGAAAAATATTATCTACAGACACCCAGCTGATATTGCATCGTCAATGTAAAGACTTCAGTTGAATAATAAAGTTATCCCTGCCAGTAACATTCTTTGATTACTGACATTAATTATACTATACACAAGACTATAATTCCAGCGTGTATAACCCGTATAATCACTCACTGCTGCACTCGGTATACTGTCTAGTCTGTCATTTTATAAGAATTAACTTGTGTAACTGTTTTTTTCACATCTGAGAATTTTCTCTATTTGTATCTGCTATTTTCTGAAATCTCACGAGTACAAAATTCTACGTCTTGTGAGTTTTTACGATCTTCGAGTCGCTTTGACCCTTTAACCCAACCATACTGCTTGTCCTCAGGTCGTTGTGTTCCTTCAACCCAACCATACTGCTTGTCCTCGGGTCGTTGTTCCCCTTTAACCCAACCATACTGTTTGTCCTCGGGTCGTTGTGTCTCTTCAACCCAACCATACTGCTTCTCCTCAGGTCGTTGTGTCCGTTCAACCCAACCATACTGCTTGTCCTCGGGTCGTTGTTCCCCTTTAACCCAACCATACTGTTTGTCCTCGGGTCGTTGTGTCCCTTCAACCCAACCATACTGCTTCTCCTCAGGTCGTTGTTCCCCTTTAACCCAACCATACTGTTTGTCCTCGGGTCGTTGTGTCCCTTCAACCCAACCATACTGCTTGTCCTCGGGTCGTTGTTCCCCTTTAACCCAACCATACTGTTTGTCCTCGGGTCGTTGTGTCCCTTCAACCCAACCATACTGCTTCTCCTCGGGTCGTTGTTCCCCTTTAACCCAACAACACCGCTTGTTACTTAAATCCAACCATAACAAAATCTTGATATAAACTAAAACAAGGTTCAGTACCTACCTAACAAGCTTTGTTAGGTAGGTAAAACATCGAATCGTACGTTCATGAACGTACGTGTGTCATAGTCACAAGAACGCTTCCTTGCCGGAGGCTGGAGGATCGAACCCTCAACGCTACCTCACCACTCCAGCGTGACGCAGATAACATTACTCAGACTTCGCCTTAATTCACAGCCGTCGTTAAACCTATTAAACGACGATGAGAATTTAAAATTACGGATGACGACGTTTCGTGTCGGGAGTGTCGACAAAAACATACCTAGAGCGGCGCAGAGACACGCGCAGGACCAATAATCACCCGGAGTCACGTAGCAAACACACGGAATTACCACAAGTCGCAAACAAAAAAGAAACGATAATCCCTCAGAGAGGAAAATAATCACGGACGACGGACAATAAAAACGCTGAGAACGAAGCAGAAAACAAAACAAAGAGCTTGAAGAACAAAATAGTTGAGAACTAAGAATAATAATCACAGACATTAATATAACTGCGTATAATAAAATAAATAATTATACAGGAAACTAAGTAATATGACTGATTATACGTGTGTGTGTGTGTGTGTGTTAAACTACTGATGTGAGGTTAATCACGAGGGTAGTCAGAAACGAGGGGAAGTAGGTATTTATAAACGAAAGAAAGCAAGGGTAGTCAGGAACGAGGGGAAAGTGAGGGGAGTCAGGAACGAAGGGAAATGAGGAAAGTCAGGAACGATGGAAAATTGGGGGTCAGGAACAAGGGTAAGTGAGGGTAGTCAGGAACGAGGGGAAGTGAGGGTAGTCAGGAACGAGGGGAAGTGAGGGTAAACAGCAGACTTCATCTCACACAACTAGGATGTTGTCATGGCAACCTTCTCAGTATTAAGTATTATTCTCAAAAATTTTCACCTCGCTCGACTACACACCGAATTACTAAGAAGCGCAAATAATAATAATAATAATAATAATAATAATAATAATAATAATAATAATAATAATAATAATAATAATAATAATATTATTAATTAAACTTGATATTTTACCAGTAACACCGAGTATTGCTTCTTTCCGAAGATTAAAGCAAGGACGCTTTAAACCTGCGTCACGCAGCGCCTGTCAAGGACGCTGGAAGCTTGCGTCACGCAGCGCCTGTCAAGGACGCCGCTAGCTAGCTCGCGTCACCGTTACGAAACAACTCTCTTGTTGCTCAATGCCAAGAGATTCCTGCAGGCAAGAGTGCCAAATTCAACATCTGCAAGCACAGGAATGCCCAGTTGTTACCTGTTGTTCATTAAGGAAGGTCCTCCCCCCACCCCCCCACGGTCCCAGACCTGTTTTGACCAATCAGGTTGTTGGTGAAAGTGACATACACAAGCATATAAACCTCACTTCTACAATCACTTCCCCCTCTCACCTCTACAGTCATTTCCCATTTCATTATACCTATCTTCACTCAAACAAACCAGCAGTGACTGGTCACCACCATCATCAGCAGTGACTGGTCATATCCATCATCAACAGTGACTGATCATATCCATCATCAACAGTGACTGGTCATATCCATCATCAACAGTGACTGGTCATCACCATCATCAACAATGACTGGTCATCACCATCATCAACAGTGACTGGTCATCACCATCATCAACAGTGACTGGTCATCACCATCATCAACAGTGACTGGTCATCACCATCATCAACAATGACTGGTCACGACCATCACCATCATCAACAGTGACTGGTCATCACCATCATCAACAGTGACTGGTCATCACTATCATCAACAGTGACTGGTCATCACCATTATCAACAATGACTGGTCACCACCATCACCATCATCAACAGTGACTGGTCACCACCAACACTATCAACAACAGTGACTGGTCATCACCCTCATCAACAGTGACTGGTCATCACCCTCATCAACAGTGACTGGACATCACCATCATCAACAGTGACTGGTCACCACCATCATCAACAGTGACTGGTCACCACCATCACCAACAGTGACTGGTCACCATCATGAACAGTGACTGGTCACCACCAACACCATCATCAACAGTGACTGGTCATCACCCTCATCAACAGTGACTGGACATCACATCATCAACAGTGACTGGTCACCACTAAGAATACTCACCAACAAACAATCGCCTCAAACGATACAATAAGTCAAATTTTCTAAATGCTATTGTGTTCCCATAACCCTGTTTACTACTTCCCCTCCCCTTCCCCCAACTCCCCCATCCCCTTCTCTCCCTCCTCCCCCTCCACCAATTCTTTCCCGGGGGTGGTGGTTATTGTCCAAAATACCATTTGTAGGGGGAGGAGGGAGGGGGATGCGAAAGGGAAGAAACTGATATGACGCAAATCCTGAAGGCATTGTGTAATACGTTGTGAGATGTCTGACGTTTGTCTCTCTCTGTCTGTCTCTCTTTTCTCTCTCTCTCTCTCTCTCTCTCTCTCTCTCTCTCTCTCTCTCTCTCTCTCTCTCTCTCTCTCTCTCTCTCTTCACACACACTGACGGTAAAAGCTCTAACACACAAATTGTTGCAATAACCCCTGCTATTTCGCTTCACACACGAGACACTTTACATGCTTTAAATATGAGAATCGTGTGTGTGTTTATTCAGAGATGGGAAGCCTCTTAAAGCTGCCAGTCTACTCCAGCTCACTTATTATACAGAGTAATGGTGTATGGAGAGCTTGTCTGAGAGTGAGTGAGAGAGAGAGAGAGAGAGAGAGAGAGAGAGAGAGAGAGAGAGAGAGAGAGAGAGAGAGAGAGAGAGAGAGAGAGAGAGAGTGTCTGAGAGAGAGATTTTGTCTCGCTATCCCACCTATTTATTATTCATCTGGTTTTGCATCATATCCTGTTCTCCTTATCTTGCTTTCTCTTTCAAACAGATTTGTCTGTCAGTCTCTCTCTCTCTCCATCTTTCGTTTCACAACTCTCCCTCCGCGTCCTTTTCTATGTCCTTCCCTCCCTCTCTCCATCTCTCTTATACTCCTCTCTCCTTCCTCAACCTTACTCTCTCCCCTTCCATCTCATTTTTTTTTGTTTACTCTCAGTTTTCTCCCTACTCTCCCTTTCTTTCTCCTTTCTCCTTTCCCCGGAGTTCCACAGTACAGCTGCGGAGTCCGACTGAGTGACTGTACTCATTTTTTTACTAATCTAAGAGTCCAGACAGAGTCCCTCTCAGAGTCCTAATTCAAGTTACCTTTAAAATTATTAGGACGCTCTATTACTCTTATTTTCTGACTCGTAGACGAGCCTTATATATATTTATATATATATATATATATATATATATATATATATATATATATATATATATATATATATATATATATATATATAAAGGTTACTGAGAAAGGAATACAAGAGTTATTATTAACAGAAGAGAGTCAAGTAAATAATATAGTGAGAAACTCGTACCTCACCGGTAAGCTGTGTAATACTCTTTTAGGTATGGATAAATACTTAAAAAAACGTCAAAAAATGCACTTAGGAGGGGAATCATGTGACGACGTTTCGGTCCGTCCTGGACCATTTTCAAGTCACAACTTGACAATGGACCGAAACGTAGTCATAAGGTTCCTCTCCTAAATGTGTTTTTGTGTGTGCGAAATGTTCCAGCCATGGTATTGTGACGTTTTATTCTCCGAATTTTAATAACAACAGAAGGAGCCGAGACTCGACTCTGCAATCACAACTAGGCGAGTACACAGGCTCGCTTGCGTAGTGGAAAACATTACATCAATATTAATCCAAGCTAATAAATTTAGTAAATACTTCCGGGCAAATAAAATAAATTTTACGCATTCAATAAAAAATATCCATAACAATGAAATTAGAGAAGACTGTCAGTGGTATCATATTTGAAATGCGTTGTAAAAAAAAATACGCGATCCTTTTTGACAAGCCTCCAAAAATATATTAAACCACCAGGTAGTCTGCATGTAATTAGACTCCACTTCAATAAAGCCGCAGCAATTAAAAAGAGATCTATAAAATCCGCAACCAATTCAGGTGTAACAGGACAAGTGCAAGAGTGAGCGCTGTGATGGGGCAACAGAGGTGAGAAGCTACGTATGAGATACGCAATACGCGCTTAGCGTAGTGTCGTTGTTGATCGAGGGTTCGCTCCCATGATGAGTGGACAGATGCAGCATCCGGTAGTTGTAAACAACTCTGTCCTGAGACAAGAAGTGTGTTTCGTCCAGGTTTTGGACACTGTCATCATTGATGCTGGGGGGATGACAACAGATTTGGGACAGTCATCATTGATGCTGGGGGATGACATCTGATTTGGGACAGTCATCATTGATGCTGGGGAATGACAACAGATTTGGGACAGTCATCATTGATGCCGGGGGATGACATCAGAGTTGCAACACTGCCATCACTGATGTTGGGGGATGACATTAGATTTTGAACGCTGTTATCTCATTAATGATGAGGATGACATCAATTTTTTTACATTGTCATCATTAATGATGAGAATGACAATAAAGTGAAGGTCTGCACAAAACCCCACTGAGGCTAAAAATGATCCACATTACTGTCCTAACAACAATCTTCCACTGGTCTAACCACCATCACTCTATCCAGTCTTTCTCTAACCTCCATCCTTCATCTATAGAGATTACTTACTCAGATAACTATTAATATTACCTAGTTGTTATTACAATTAGCTAGTTACTAGAAGAAATAGGTAAATACACGCAGGATACCTATCAACACGGTACTGCTGGTGGCTGAGAGCAAATCAAGGATAACTGATGTCGTAAGTTAAAAGCACAGTCTTAAGAGACATTTGACATTTTCGTGTGTCAAGGTAAGATGCTACAGTCAAGAACGCCGTAGCTACAGTCAAGGTAAGATGTTCCGGTCAAGAAGGTTTCAGCTGGGAAACCGTACTAGAAAACGTGTTTCGGGAAAGAAATACATTAGTCTCAGGTGACGGGAAAGAAGGCGTCACGCTAGTGAAAACACTGTCAGGACGTCACAGGGGTAAAATAGCACAAAACGTCACTGCTAAAAAACATGGCGTCACACCGGTTACAAACACAACAAAGTCGTCACACTGGCTACAAACCCATGGCGTCACATTGGTTACAAACACAACAAAGTCGTCACAGTGGTTACAAACCCAAGATAATTTAACAACATAGTTGAATTATTTTTTACTACGGTAAAGATTAACGCAGAAAATGTAAATTAAAATGAATTATAAGTTTCGTACCCACACGACACTTTTAGAGCCCACGGGAATGTTTGCACATCAGATTTGTATGATAAGACGATGTTTACAACATCACGCTTGGCTCATCCCGTCTTGACGATATTTACAACACGCTCGACTCATCCCGTCTTGATGTTTACACTAACATGCTCGACTCTTCCCTTCTTGACCATGTTTACAACATGCTTGACTCTCCCTCTCTCGGGGTTTACTCCAACAATCTTCCCGTCTAAGAGATTTTTTTTTCACTTGGTTCTTCCCGTTTTGATGTACACCAAAACACGATTTATTCTTCCCGTCTTATTCTCCCGTCTCTCCAGTATTAAGGTTTATCTTTCCTTTGAATATATGTTGTTTACAGATCTCTCTACCACTAAACAATAAGTCACTTTTCCTTAATTCCCATTCTTCTGGCTTTGTAATTCTCTCCTTAAAATGTTGTACCAAGTGGGAAATTGACGTCTGTTATTACACCCATATGATTATAACTTTAAAGTCAGTTGGATTCAGTGAATGACTGAGAAATTCAGAGCGAATTCTGGTAAATGAGTGAGGAGTAAAGCTCTAGTATGATAACTTCTTTTGTTAACAAACTCTGATTTCTGTGATAGCAATTATATGTGGCTTACCTTCAGCTACTTTACCTTTGAGTTCCCTGGTCATGTTTATGATGCCATCTGTGTTCATGTACGATGTTATTTGACACTTATCTCGCTGATTTCTGTTCCTTTAAGGTTCTTTAAGCACGGAGATCGAGTGGAAAGGTAGTGGCGTTCCAGATGAAAAGATAATTGTCTAAAGGATCGGAGAGGAATGATCCGGATAGAGGTATGATTGAGGGGAAAAGAGGAAGTTGTCTGTCTTGAACATGGGGGGTTCGACTTACTGGGTTCATGGTAGAATGCCATGTGAATGGCATAGGTTGATGATTTGAAATGAGATAAATGGTGCGGAAGATAAATAATTTGGAGTGGCGGGATTTAATACAGTTGAAGTGCGACGGGTGTGAAAGTGTAGACGGGGGTTATGTGAGAGTATGCTGAGAGGAGCGAGATGTGGAGTCAGGTAGTGTGAACTGGTACGAGACTGGGAGGGTGAAGGGTGGGAGTGGATGCTCTTGTTCCTGTTAAGTGGTCCTCGCTGATATTAATTGCATTGCTGTGTTGCCTACTGTTGTGGTCTGCATTCTCATTAACTGTGCTGTACCCATTAACTGTGCTGTACCCATTAATTCTGTACTCATTAACAGTGGTGTACTCATTCCGTTTATCAGTTCCTCCGAAGCTTACCGTTCTTGCTGTCTCTTTTCACCAAGTCCTGAATTACCTAGACATACATGGTGTGTGTTTTTGTATGTGTGTTTGCATATTATATATACATATATATATATATATATATATATATATATATATATATATATATATATATATATATATATATATATATATATATATATATATGTCGTGCCGAATAGGTAAAATTGGTCAATTAGCAAGAGCGTTTAAAGATGTGTCTATGAAAGATGGGGTGAATCACAGAATTGACGAGGGGAAAAAGGTGAGTGGTGCACTGAGGAGTCTGTGGGGACAAAGAACTTTGTCCATGGAAGCAAAGAGTGGAATGTATGAGAGTATAGTTATACCAACACTCTTATATGGGTGTGAGACATGGGTGGTGAATGTTGTAACAAGGAGAAGGCTGGAGGCAGTGGAGATGTCATGTATGAGGGCAATGTGGGGTGTGAATATAATGCAAAGAATTCTTAGTTTGGAAATTAGGAGGTCTGGGATTACCAAAACTATTATCCAGAGGGTTGAGGAGGGGTTGTTGAGATGGTTCGGACATGTAGAGAGGATGAAACAAAATAGAATGACTTCGAGTGTATAAATCTGTAGTGGAGGGAAGGCGGGGTAGGGGTCGGCCTAGGAAAGGTTGGAGGGAGGGGGTAAAGGAGGTTTTATGAGCGAGGGGCTTGGACTTCCAGCAAGCGTGCGTTAGCGTGTTTGATAGGAGCAAATGTAGACAAATGGTTTTTAGGACTTGACGTGCTGTTGGAGTGTGAGCAAAGTAACATTTATGAAGGGATTCAGGGAAACCGGCAGGCCGGACTTGAGTCCTGGAGATAAGAAGTACAGTGTCTGCACTCTGAAGGAGGGGTGTTAATGTTGCAGTTTTATAACTGTAGTGTAAGGGCCCTCTTTCAAGACAGTGATGGAGTGAATGATGGTGAAGGTTTTTCTTTTTCGGGCCACCCTGCCTTGGTGGGAAACTGCCGATGTGTTAATACAAAAAAAAGTTTAATATATTTTTTTCATTTATGTTAATGTAAAAATTAATAATTTTGTACCAGAAGAACCTTAGAAAACTTACCTAACCTTATTATAAAAAGTGCAATTTAATTTAGCCTAATTCAAATTAGATAAGTTTAGATTTAGAAAGGATATAGGAAAGTATTGGTTTGCAAATAGGGTAGTTGGTGAGTGGAACAGTCTGCCTAGTAGGGTTATTGAAGCTAAAACCTTGGGTAGTTTCAAATTTCGGTTGGATAAATTCATGAGTGAGAGGGGTTGGATTTGTGAAGGACCTGCCTAGTATGGGCCAACAGGCCTACTGCAGTGTTCGTCTTTCCTTATTTTCTTATCTTATATTCTTAATGTATTTTAGATAAGTTTACAATAATATAATAATAAACAAACTCAAAGAATTATATATTTTTCGTTAGGTTCAGAATGATTTTTGCGAAATTATTGCATACATAATTTTTTCGCTTGCTTTATTCGGCAAGAAGAGCGTTGCTACTTAAGCCAAAATCGCAAGTTTTACCTATTCGCCACGACATATATATATATATATATATATATATATATATATATATATATATATATGTCGTGCCGATTAGGTAAAACTTGCATTTAAATAGCAACGCTCACCTTGCCATATAAGATAAGTGAAAATTTGTGTATGCAATAATTTCGCCAAAATCATTCTTAACATAACGAAAAAAATATATTTCATTGTGTTTGTTTATTATTAAATTAATGTTAACGTATCTAAAATATATTTAGTTGGGTTAGGCTAAATAAAATTGCGCTTGTTGTAATAAGGTTAGGTAGGTTTTCAAAGTTTCTCTTGGTACAAAATTATAAATTCTTACATTAACATAAATGAAAAAAATATATCTTTAAACGTATAAGAGAAATTTTTAGAAAGGACTTAATTTTAAATGAGTTCTTGCTAATTAACCAGTTTTACCTAATCGGCACGACATATATATATATATATATATATATATATACATACTTGTTTATGTCCTTACGTACATATGAATGTTTGTGTGCACTCCTACATGAATGAACAAGTACTCAAACGGTGTCAGAACAAAATCAACCAAACAAAAGGCACACACAAAAAAGCACAAAATAAAAACAAACAATCCGGAGGCGAATGCACATAAAATCTGGCCATTTCTGGCCAGAGTGGTAACCAAAATAACACAACATTCCTCCACCACGAACATTCCAGCGTAAGAGAAAAATATTTGTGCGTAAACCCACAACTACGCACAGAGAATATCTCAACCGAAACACAGGTGATATTTAGCAATGCACAGAGAGAGAGAGAGAGAGAGAGAGAGAGAGAGAGAGAGAGAGAGAGAGAGAGAGAGAGAGAGAGAGACAGATAGACAGACAGACAGACAGAGACAGACAGACAGACAGACAGAAAGAGAGACAGAGACAGAATGAAAGTAATAGAATGAGAAAGTATGATGAGAGCGTATGAGATTAAGAGAGACTATGAGAACAGATTATGAGAATGAGTGGGATAATGAGAAAGAGAGATTATGAGAATGAGAAATAATGAGGCTAGTAACAACTCTTAGCTTACAGATAATGATAAGAACTCTTAACTTAACCCT
>WNWK01000162.1:302500-317500 GCA_009830355.1 Cherax destructor | reverse complement strand
GTTAGGGTCTTCCCTTCCCTTCTCTTCTGCGCCGCTGGCATCGTTCCTTCGTTAGGGTCTTCCCTTCCCTTCTCTTCTGCGCCGCTGTCATCGTTCCTTCGTTAGGGTCTTCCCTTCCCTTCTGTTCTGCGCCGCTGGCATCGTTCCTTCGTTAGGGTCTTCCCTTCCCTTCTCTTCTGCGCCGCTGGCATCGTTCCTTCGTTAGGGTCTTCCCTTCCCTTCTCTTCTGAGCCGCTGGCATCGTTGCTCTTAGGGGTCTTCCCTTCCCTTCTCTTCTGCGCCGCTGGCATCGTTCCTACTCGTAAGTCTACGGTATTTAAGGAGGACAGTGACATCTCTTCATTATCTCTCCTGGGCTCTGAGAACGCTAGGAATCGCGGGGTGCCAGATATCACTGGGTGCCAGAAATCGCACTTGGAAAAGTTTTCAGGACAGCCTCACGGGCATGACACAGGTACTGTGGCACTCTCATGGACACATTATGACACTATAATGTGGCACTATGACTCTTATGACACCCCATGTCCTTTGATGTCACAGATCCAGTTGCCACAAGTCGTATGACATCGAAAGACATGGAGTGTCATGTTACAGAGTCATAGTGCCACATTATAGCGTCATATCACAACGTCCTGTCGCTCAGTGACACACACACTACCTGTGTCATACCCAAGAAGTCGTCCTGAAGACTTTACCAAGTGTTCTTACTCACGCAAGTTCTGACGACCCACTGATCAATCTAACTATTGATATATACAACTCACAATACCAATAGAACCCAGCTAGTGAAACACCTCCAGGAAAAAAAACACACACATTGTATATCTCCATCTAGAAGAATTTTACAATGATTTCGGCATTTTTTTAGTTTTCCTGGAAGAGAACTGAAGAATCTTGATATGTAAATATTGACACAAGTGCAACTAATGTGACATTTTACTGTGGCGACGTTTCGCTCTCCAGGAGCTTTATCAAGCCGTTACAAACAATACATGGACACAGAGGGTATATATAGGCTTAGAAGGAGGTGTAATACTAGTGGTAGTAGTAGTAGTAATAATTCAAGTGGTAGAAGTAGTAATACAAGTGGTAGAAAGTAGTAGTAGTAGTGATAGAAACATCACGAGTAAAAAGGTGTCCTTTTACTTAACATATTGTCGATAATTCTACCAACATTAATACATAAATATCAACATTGTTTACATTTCGTGTTGGAAACTATTTTAGTCGGGGGGTAAAACGCTATTCCTATAAGAGGAGTCATATAGCTCCTGGGGAATTGGAAGTTAATACATCAGAAACATGTACAACACTTGGGTATCTTTATTGTCTAAAACGTATCGCCTCACAGTGGCTTCATCAGTCCAATACAAAGCAGAATTGTGAAGATCAGAAGGGGTACGCACATGTGTCTGATTTATCTATTTGTAGATTATCTGGACTTTTATCTACAAGGGGAGTTAAGTTCAGGTCCTTGGATCATGAGCTCCCTCACACCCTTCTAGGGGCTGACTGCGTAACCAGTATCTCGCGCCATTAAGATATCAAGTCAGTGTGAAGTCTTGAAAAGAACTCGTCCTTTTTTATATATATATATAATATATATATATATATATATATATATATATATATATATATATATATATATATATATATATATATATATATATATATATATATCTCGTGATATAATAGCGACAAGTTCATAAATAAAACACGTGCAAGAATTAATTTCTTTATTCCGAAACATTTCGCCCACACAGTGGACTTCTGTTGCTACTGCTTCACGCTGAGGGTGTAGATGAATGGTTCAGAGAACCGACAAGTTTTTAAATTAGACACATATGCAACACTTGGGTATCTTTATTGAGGAAACGTTTCGCCACACAGTGGCTTCATCAGTCCAATACAAAGAAGAAAGTAGTAATAAAAGGAGGAGTTTGAGGTAATCAGTCCCTCGGCCTGGAGTCGATGTGTTCAGTCCATCAATCTTGAAGTAAATACAACATAAGGCAAATAGAAGTTGCTTATATACTCTTGATACAAAAGGATTCTTCAACATTTGTCCAAACCTTTGGACAAGGACTTACTTCGACTAGTGGTTGATACCACAATGACCCCACCTCCTCCTGCTTCATCTCACCTGTCTACAGTATATAAGCAACTTCTATTTGCCTTATGTTGTATTTACTTCAAGATTGATGGACTGAACACATCGACTCCAGGCCGAGGGACTGATTACCTCAAACTCCTCCTTTTATTACTACTTTCTTCTTTGTATTGGACTGATGAAGCCACTGTGTGGCGAAACCTTTCCTCAATAAAGATACCCAAGTGTTGCATATGTGTCTAATTTAAAAAATTCACGCTGAGGGACTGACCACCTCAAAACTACGCCTTCGAAGGTGAGGGACTGATTACATCTCTCCTACTTCTGATGCCTCCTGTGTATTCGACTGAAGAAGCCTACTGTGAGGCCTTATTTAGATTATGCTTTGCCGTTCTGATCTCCATATCACAGAATGAATGTAAACGCACTGTAAAACAAACCGAAAAGGGTAAATAGAAGACAGAAATAAATAAAGGGGATATAAATAACTTGTTGGAAATGTCTAATCAAGACAGGACTCGCAGCAATGGGTTCAAGTTGGAAAAATTTAGATTTAGAAAGGATATAGGAAAGCACTGATTTGGCAATAGAGTTGTGGAGGAGTGAAACTCCCGTGCAGCGTGGGTGCGAAGTGGACCTGCCTAGCATGGACCAGTAGGCTTACTGCAGTGCTCCTCCTGTCTCATGTTCTTATGACTGTCATGGAGAAAGATAAACATTTTTATCTATACTATAGTCAAGATTATTCTGGTGCTATCATTCTTTGTGATCTATTAGAAATTCTACTAGCCCGTCCCTTGTATGGGCCAGTAGGCCTTCTGCAGTGTTGCTCCATTCTTATGATTTACACCCAACTTGCCAGACACCGCAACATCATTTTCTGCTGTCTCTGGTATTCCTGTTTATCTCTTCTTATGAATAATATTGCCATGCATATTCTTCACCGGTCAGGAGGTGGCACAATTCCCAAAATGCCGCAAGTCACGAGGTTGGAAGGGGGTTACAAATCAAGGCGTTTAAAAAAATCATAGCGTTCCACAATTCCCAGAAGGCCACGAGTCATGAAGGTTAATGTGAGGGGGGAATAAATCAGTGTTTCACAAGTCATGAGGTGCCACAATTCCCAGAATGCCACAAATCATGAGGGTAGAGGGGAAAGGGGAGTATATTAAGTCAAGTGGGGGTGCCACAAGTCGCGTGGGGTGCCACAAGTCACAAGGGGGTGCCATAAGTATGGGAGCTCTGTTAGGTTAGGTAAGGTTCGTCAGGAAACAGAACAAGTGTTTCCTGACGCGGGTTTTGAGACCAAGAGGGAAAGGGGAGGGGAAGGGGGAGGGCAGTGTTACAAGTGACAGAGTGCCACAATTCACAGGGTGCCACAAACCCGGAGCTGCCATTACATCTTATAAGGAGATTTTTATTCTGAACCCCCATTAAAATTACTCAGAGACAGACTGTGTATGTGTATGAGAGAGAGAGAGAGAGAGAGAGAGAGAGAGAGAGAGAGAGAGAGAGAGAGAGAGAGAGAGAGAGAGAGAGAGAGAGAGAGAGAGAAGAGATAGAGAAAGAGAGAGTGAAACAGAGAGATTCTTAACAAGAAAAAAGGAGCAAGACATACGACAAATTTAACTTTGCCTAAGTGTTAAACTAATTAAATGGAGCAGAAGTTTAGCTGCGGAAACTGACGTATCGCTGGAAATTAATCCTTTCTGTCAGTCAGTCACTTTGATTAATAGTCTGTCTGATTACCTCTTCATTATTTTGGCATTCTACAGGTCTTTATCTACCTGTCAGTCTGTCTGACTCTTCCACCCTGAACTAGGAACCAAAACATACAGACACACACACACAGAAAGACACAGACACAGATAGACACACACACATATAATATATATATATATACCTGGAGGGTGTTCCGGGAGTCAAGACCCCCGTGGCTCTGTCCATAACCAGGTCTCGCGGTGGATCAGGGCCTGATTAACCTGGCTGTTACTGCTGGCCACACGCAAACCGACGTACAAACCACAGCCCGGCTGGTCAGGTACTAACTTTAGGTGTCTGTCAGCGCATTCTTGAAGACAGAGGGTCTATTGGTAATCCCCCCTTAGGTATGCTGGGAGACAGTTGAACAGTCTTGGGCCCCTGACACTTACTGTGTTGTCTCTTAGCGTAATCGTGACTTCCCTGTTTTTCATTTGGGGGGTTGGAAGTTGCACCGCTTGCCGAGTCTTTTGTTTTCGTAGGGAGTGATTTCGGTGTGAAGATTTGGGACTAGTCCCTCTAAGATTTTTCAAGTGTACGTTATGTATCTTTTACAGATCAAGGGACTTCAACTGTTCCCAGCAATTTAGGTGCTTTATTGTACTTATACATGTAGTGAAAGTTCTCTGTATATTCTCCAGGTCTGCAATTTCGCCTGACTTGAAAGAGGTCGTTAGTTTACAGTAGTATTCCAGCCTAGAGAGAGAACAAGCGATTTGAAGAGAATCATCATTGCTTGGCATCCATAGTTTTGAATGTTCTCATTATCCATTCTATCATTTTCCTAACAGATGTGGTAGAGACATTGGTGTGAGCTTTGAAAGTGAGATTCTCTGACATTATCACTCCCAGGTCCTTCACATTAGTTTTTCGCTCTATTGTGTGGTTGGAATTTGTTTTATACTCCGATCCAGTTTTTATGTCCTCGAGTTTTCCATAGCGGAGTAATTGAAATTTGTCTTCACTGAACTTCATATTGTTTTCTGTGGCCCATTTAAAGACTTGGTTAATATCCACTTGGACATTTGAAGAGTCCTCAATGGATGACACTGTCATGCAAGTTCTGGTATCATCAGCAAAGGACACGGTCCTGTGGTTTACATCTCTGTTTATGTCAGATATGAGGGTGAGGAACAGGATGGGAGCGAGTACTGAACCTTGTGGAACAGACCATTTCACTGCAGCCACGTCTGAATTTACTCTGTTTACTATTACTCTTTGTGTTCTATTTGTTAGGAAGTTATACATGCATCTACCCACTTTTCATGTTATTCCCTTATCACGCATTTTGTGTGCTATTACACCATGATCGTACTTCTCGAAGGCTTTCGCAAAGTCTGTATATACCACATTTGCATACTGTTTGTCCTCCAGTGCATCCAAGACCATGGCATAGTGGTCCAGTAGCTGCGAGAGGCAGGAGCGACCTGTTCTAAACCTGTGTTGACCTGGGTTGTGCAACTGTTGGATATCCAAGTGGTTGGTGATCTCGCTTCTTAGAACTCTTTCAAAGATATTCAGAGAGAGAGGGGGCGGTACTTGAAATCCTTTCATAAACGCTAAAGTCAGGAAGTCTCTGTTAAAGTATGGACGATTTATGTCTTGCGCGGTAGAACCGTCTAGGGTTCGACTTCCTATAATGGCTGCTGGAGATTGGGGGTCCTCTCACAGGGGTCAAAATAACTCACACCATATTTCTCTCGAAAGGATCATCTTCCAGTTTCAGAATCACACGGGACCTCGCTCAGTAATAGCGGCAATCCTTGTTGATATAATGAATGTTCCCATTCTTGTTGCTGTCAACATGTTGGAATTTTTCTAATGGATCTTGGAGAGTATCGAGTATTTTAGCTCTCTCTCTCTCTCTCTCTCTCTCTCTCTCTCTCTCTCTCTCTCTCTCTTTCTTTTACACACACACATATACACATCTAGCAGCGATCAGCGAAGACACGGGGCCATGAGCTGTGAATCGACCCCTGTAACCACAAATAGGTGAGTACACCATGAACACCTTGCTTGACTGCCTGTAGTATCACCGTTTCTCTTCATGCTCCTCACTCCTTTTCTCCTCTTCCTTTCCTCTCTCTCTCTCTCTCTCTCTCTCTCTCTCTCTCTCTCTCTCTCTCTCTCTCACCATGAACGCCTTCCCTATCTGACTCTCTCAGGATTGTTACTCTTCGTCTGGTACGTACGAGTATATTTGCACATCCACCGAATTACACCTGAGACCATTGGGTTACACCTCTCAGTGTGCTTGTGTACAATTAGCTCAGACGTGATTATAAACCTTGATTTAGCTTTCAGATATATTATAATGATTTCACTTTCCATCACTTCAATTTTAAGCTCGTTGATTAAAGGAACTGTGAGTTTTAAATAATTCTTAATGTGGAAACAATAATTTTAGTATATATATATATATATATATATATATATATATATATATATATATATATATATATATATATATATATATATATATATATATATATATATATATAAAACACAACCATAAATAAATATGTTTTTCCACGTGTCTTGACAGCTCTCGGGGCAAAAAAAAAAACAATAAAAATTCCATAGACCCAGGAATTTTGTGTCTCCGGGTAAAAATACCACAAATATTAGACCACTGAAGCCAGAGGGAAAAAATGCGATTTTTTTTTTTGGCCCTTGCCAATATTTACGTCGGACGATACGAGCTGATTCCCATTCCCACATTCCTGTAGGTATTTTATCTCAATATACTTCGGAGTCCAGTTCTTGATTCCCACTACTTCTCTCTCTCTCTCTCTTCCATTTTATTCCACATTATCGTCGTGTTCTTTAAGTCTCTCTTCCAGGTTCTACTTCCTTGCCTGTTCTCTACCCATCATGGGGAAGGTGGGGAGGAGCCTTGATGCGAGTGATGGGTTCATAATTCAAGGAACTGGAGCTGCCCTTCCCCATCCCTTGGATCAAACGCCATCATCTCCTATTCCCCAGGCTCTGTAGAACCCTTACGAATTTAGTGCTTTTCCCATCACGATGATAATGACTGTGTTATCTGTTCCACGCCCTTCACTCATGATCTCTGGACTGCTACGTATCTCCATTCCATCTTCCTTCCCTCTTTACCCATCAAGGTCTATTACATTCATGGGGGAAGCGCTAAATCCTCTGGGGTCATACAAAGAGGGGCAGGTAGGTTTCAACCCCATTTGTTTGGGATCTAAAGGCATTCCTCTGATGGGAAGGAGGATCCAACCCTCCTCTTCCTCTCGCCTATCTCTTTCTGTTGAATAGTGTTCTTACCCTGTCGTCTCTTCCCATTCTATCCCACCTCCTCTCTCGTGTATCTGTTTGTCTCCGCACACTTTTCTCTCTTGTCTCTCTCATCTCACTTCTCTTCTCCTCTGTCTCCTAGACTATTCTTTTTTTGTGCCTTGTCTCTTTCTCCTTTCACCCTTTCCAGTCTTGTTTTTCTTCTGTTCCTTTCGTCCCATCTATATTCCATCCTATCTCTTTTGCTTTTGTGCCCCTTCCATTTCCTCCCTTTTTTCCTCTCACTGTTTCATTCGTTTTATTTCTTCCTGCTTCCCCTCACTTCCTCCTTCACTACCTCCAATTCCTTTCTTTTCTTCTCCCCCATATTTCTCCTCCCATGCCCTTTTCTCCTTTCCTCCCATCTCTTTTTTTCCTCACCCATTCCTTCCTTCCTTCTCTCTTCCATCTCATCCCACATATCCGGGGGGAAAAAAATGGATGACTGAGGAAATAAAAAAAATCATAAACCCAACGCATCTTAACGGCTTATTTTAGTATGGATCACCCCTCCCCCTTCCCCTCCTCACCATCTCAATCCCCCTCCCCTCTTCCCCCAATCCACGACCTTGTATACCATCTGCTCCCTCTCTCTTTTCCCCTTTCTGCCTTATTACCCCTCTTCCTCGCCATGCTCGGCTCCCCCTCCCCATTCCCCATTCTTAAAAATAAAAATAAAATATTTTAAAGCTAATCCCACATATTTTAAAGCTAATTCCATGCATTTTAGAAGCTAATACCATATATTTTAAAGCAAAATATTTTAAAGCTAATTCACGAATTTTAAAGCTACCTAACACATTTTAAAGCTAATCCCATATATTTGAAGCTAATTTCACATATTTTAAAGCTAATCCTTCATATTTTAAAGCTAATAACACATATTTTAAAGCTAATTTCATTCCATGCATTTTAAAAGCTAATGCCACAAAATTTAAAGCTAATCCAGCATATTTTAAAGTTAATTCCACAAAATTTAAAGCTAATCCAGCATATTTTAAAGTTAATCCCACAAAATTTAAAGCTAATCCCGCATATTTTAAAGTTAATCCCACAAAATTTAAAGCTAATCCCGCATATTTTAAAGTTAATCCCACAAAATTTAAAGCTAATCCCGCATATTTTAAAGTTAATCCCACAAAATTTAAAGCTAATCCCACATATTTTAATGTTAATCTCACAAAATTTAAAACTAATCCCACATATTTTAAAGCTACCCCGACTTATTTTAAAGCTAACTCAACAATGTGACTTATTTCTATTTAGGTTCTTGTAATACCACATAATTTGAAAGCCTTTAAAGTTAAAAGAGCCAAGTAACTCAACTGTGTGAAAAAAAATCATTCGAGGTCTGGTCATGGAGCGGGCCGCGGGGGCGCTGACCCCCGAAACACACTCCAGGTACACCCTTTCTCACTCCTCCGTACACGGAGTGAATAAGGTTCCAGGAGGAAAATTTTCCCAAGTGTCTGTTGGTGTCGTTATAACCAGACAACTTGATGAGCCATCCGCGTGAAGACATCTGCTGCTGCTGGCTGAGGACGAGAGAACAGCAGACACGGCAGACACGCCAGACAAGGCTGCCTGCTGCTCTGTCTCCCTGGGAACATTTACGGTCCACACAACGTAAGGAAGTTTTATGAGGGACAAAGTTTTGGCTTCCAATATCTTCACGAGTGATAGACTGTTGTCTTCCCTTGCTCGAGTGGACGCACTCTTTAAGACGCAATACGTCTTGTGCTCCCACGTCATGGGACGGTGGATGGAGCCTCCACTTTTCTTTTAGTGTTAAATGTCTCAAGAACAGTTATAAGCTATAAAGGTGCTCAGTGGTGCTCGGATTAGTGTCTAAAGAGTTGAGCTTCAGCTTCTGGGCCTCGTATCTCCAAGAGGGTATCATGTAAGTTCATTTAGGTACAGATATATATATGTACAATTATCATATATACCTGGAGAAGGGAGTTGCGGAGGTGAACGCCTCCGCTGCCGGTCTGTGACCAGGCCTCGTAACATATGCAAAATAACCACAGGGGGAGTAGAATGATAGCTCTAGGCCTTTCGTTTTGCAATCAACACATCTTCAGGAGCTTGCAATGTTGCAGAAATGAATAGGAAGTCCAGATAGATTCGTTCAAGGGAACAGCTCAACAGCTCTAGCTAGAATTCTAGCTACCCACCTTCTCACTATCTTTAGCTGAAGAAGTACTTCCCAAGATCTCTGTCTCTCCCCATATCCATTCTGTCAATGTTTCTTAGTATCTTACCTATCTTGTATATCCTTTGCTCATATCTTCTTTAACTTTTCGTTCGCCCATTGGGGTTCGTTCCAGTGTTTCTACGTTATCCAGTTGCCTCAGCTCCGGGACTCATCTATTTGCAAACTGGATTTTTTTTTTTAGTTTCTATGATTGTCTATGTAAAGGTTCTGGTGCTGCATGTTCTGTGATTCCTTTTTTCTAGTTTCTTGAATGATTCTTTACTTAGTTCTTGATGGCAGTTCTTAGGTTAGATGCCGATGAGGGCGATTTGTGCCTCCAGCGATGTGTGTGTGTGTGTGTGTGTGTGTGTGGGCGATTTGTGTGTCTCCAGCGATGTGTGTGTGTGTGTGTGTGTGTGTAGGGGCGATTTGTGTGCCTCCAGCGATGTGTGTGTGTGTGTGTGTGTGTGTGGGCGATTTGTGTGTCTCCAGCGATGTGTGTGTGTGTGTGTGTGTGGACGATTTGTGTGCCTCCAGC
The DNA here is from genome assembly GCA_009830355.1 of Cherax destructor. Lineage (NCBI taxonomy): Eukaryota > Metazoa > Arthropoda > Malacostraca > Decapoda > Parastacidae > Cherax > Cherax destructor. The sequence continues at coordinate 307,591 of WNWK01000162.1, read as the reverse complement.
GATGTGTGTGTGTGTGCGCGATTTGTGTGCCTCCAGCGATGTGTGTGTGTGTGTGTGGCGATTTGTGTGTCTCTAGCGATGTGTGTGTGGGCGGTTTGTGTGTCTCTAGCGAGATCTGGGCTTCATCCAGTTCGTGGCACTCCATTCAGAGCTTCAGATGGTCTGTGGCACTCCTCCCTCGACACGGCACAGATGCCGTGGACCTCTCACTCGGTGCGTGACGCATCCGGTGGCATTCGAATCTCAGTGCTTCGCTTTGACTGTGGGATCTCATTCAGTGCCTCGTTTATACCATGGCATCTGCCTCGATGCACTATTTGGACAGTGGCACTTGGCCCTGTGCCACACTTGGACCGTGACTACACTACTAAGAGCCTTAAACTTATAGCACGCTCAGTAAGGGCCCACTTGACCTGTGGCACCAATCACTGGGGGTATCATGTTGACCTCTGGCACTCTCGTTAATATGGCACTTAACCTGTGGCACTAACCACTTGTAAGATAAGATTTGTTAGGATTTTTAACTCGGATGGTTAGCCACCCACGATAAACAAAGCAAATGAGTGAGTCATCGAAGACTCTTATTTCCATTGGGATCCTTCGATCTTGTCCCCCAGGATGCCACCCACACCAGTCCACTAAAACCCAGGTAACCTCTTGTCCCCCAGAATGCGACCCATACCAGTCCACTAACTACAGGTAACTTCTTGTCCCCCAGTATGCAACCCACACCAGTCCACGTACACCCAGGTTAATCTCTTGTCCCCCAGGATGCGACCCACACCAATTCCCTAACACCCAGGTAACTTCTTATCCCCCAGGATGCGACTCACACCAGTCCACTAACACCCAGGTTAACCTCTTGTCCTCCACCATTCATTATTCCCCTCATCCATACTGGCTTAACCCAGCCTCCCTCTCATCCTTCTCCTTAAGTGGCGTCTTCTCCTACGACTCAGGAGCTCCGCTAAATTGTAAAGGCAGACTTATTTACCGCTACTGGCCCGGTAAGTCAAGATACCATCGTCTGTCAAATACCGATAAACCACGAACACCTTTATCGGCTCCTCGAGGAGGAAGAGAAGGAAAAGACGCTTCGCAAACTCCATTAACCTTGATTTATGCCAAACACGTTATTTTTTAGCTAACATAAACAGCGGTTACGAAATCAATATTGACACCGTATATAGAGACATTGCTGTTTTTTTTTTTTTGGCCAATCTACTCAACCTGCAGTTAGATTATGTAAATATATGTATCTACATCTTATACATGCATCATGCAACCATACATATATTCAAATATGCATGCATACATACATTACATACATACATTATACATACATAGATATACACATCATACATACGTACATCATACATATACACATCATACATATACATCATACATTATGCATATATCTTACATACATCATACATATATACATACACTTGCAAAGGAAGTTTGTAACAACGGTTCGATTTACGTAGGCTTTCGTCACGCTCTTGATAGAACCTCTATAGTGAGCGAAACGTTGAAATAAAAGCTAGCCCCTCACCTGTTTCTTTTTTCTTCCTCACTCCTGGCAGCGTTTCGATATCTTCTCCACGCTTATATACTGAGGCTCCACACGTTCGAAACGTGTGGAGCAGCCACGCTTGCCTAGCATCTGCCCTGGGCGAAAGATCACGTAACTACCCACACCTGCCGCTCAAACCACGGAACAAGCGGGGGTTCAAACCCATGGAGAGTCCTAAAATTCAGAGGCCAGTGCGTTCACTTGTTTACAGTCGTGTTTTTTTACGATTTCGTGAAAAACCTACGACTCGTTCCTCAACCTACTGTATTATTTACTAATTGCAGCATTTCTCTTATTTATTAATTGCAACATTTCTCTGTTTGGTTAGGTTTTTCTCTTTTCTTAAAAAAATAACTGATTATATCACAACGTGACGGGAGAAAATATAAGATAAAAGCGAAAAAAAGCTCATTGGCGCAAACAGAAAACGGGCAGTCACTTAGCGCGGTAGGCATAACTATGTCAGATATTCACTGATGATTAATTAGACATATGTGCAACACTTTGTCGTTTGGATGAATCTTATTGTAACCAGCTGGCCCAGTGGTTAACGCACTGGCCTGGAGTTTTACGACTCACCCGCCATGGGTTCTAACCCCGCCACCCGTACCGTGGTTTGTTTGCGGTCGTGTTATTACGATTTCGTGTACAAACAGCTAAAAACACTTCTCCCGCTGCGTATATACACAGTTACGCATTTCTAGAGTATATACACCGTCCACCACAAGCCCGATTAACTTGATAAACACATTCAAGAATGTGGGAAGGAAATTGATAGGCTGGATAACTAGAACTTTCAAGACAAGAGACACTGAGCAAATAATGATACTCTTTAAATCACTTATTCTCTCCAAGCTGGAATACTGCTGTATACTGACGCCCACCTTCAAGGCAGGCCAGTTTGTTGCGCTGGAAAACGTACAGAGAACTTTCACTACTCGTAAACATTGAATTAAGCATCAAAACTACTGGGAATGCTTGAAGTCCCTTTAACTGTATTCCTTGGAACTTAGGTGAGAAAGGTACATAGTAATTTACACCTGGAAAATCCTGGAGGGACTGGTCTCAAACCTTACCACCGAAATCTCTCTGTATGATAGCAAGACTTGAGAGACGGTGCAAAATACCTCCACTAAAAAGAAGGGGCGCGACGAGAACTCAGTGTTAGGGGTCCCCGATTCTTTAACGCCCTCCCACCGTGCTTCAGGGAACTTATTAACAAACCTTTGGCTGTTTTCAAGAGAGAAATTCTTCCAATCAGTCCCGAACGAGACGGCTGTGGCTGATACTTTGGACTGTGTGCGGCCAACAGTAACAACCTGGTTGATCAGGCCTTCATCCTCTAGAAGAAGGCCTGGTCTAGGACAGGGCCGTGGGGATAATGACCCCCGGAAACACCCTTCAGGTGAATTACAGTATGTGTAATGCACACACACATTATATATATATATATATATATATATATATATATATATATATATATATATATATATATATATATATATATATATATATATATATATATATATGCCGACAGATTCTCCCGTTTCAGTGACTTAGGTTTCGTTTTAGCTTGGTTTGATCTGGTGAGTGGGGAGTGTTTACAGTATGTTGTGGCCGTGAGAGCTGGGTTTCATGGCGTGTTTGTTTGCTTTGCCTGGTAGACAAGATGTGGTGGTAGGGCGAGGGGGAGGTCGTCAAAGGGTGGTGGGGGATGGAAATGAGGGGAGCGAGAGGGGTGGGTTGTAGTGTGTTAGAGAAGGATGACTAGTGAGGGGAAAGAGGGGAAGGAGTGGTAGTGAGGAATACACGAGTGGAGAGGGGATGTAGGAAGAAAGGGCTTGGTAGTGTGGGAGAAAGTCATGGGTTAGGGAAAGCTGTATGTTTCTTACTGGAGAAAATTAAGTACATCAACATGGTAGTTATATAGGCATAAAATAAGCTAGCTTTGTTATTATTGTTAGGCAAAACAACTATGGAGGGAGTTGAATGATAACTCTAGGCCTTTCATGTTGCAATCAACGCATCATCAGGAGATTGCAATATTCCAGAAATGAATAGGAAGTCCAGTTACATACATTCAAGGAACGACTCTAGCTAGAGACGTTCCTTGAACGTACTCATTTCCGCAATATTGCAAGCTCCTGATGATGTGATTGCTCCAAGAAAGGACTACAGCTATGATTCAACTCCCCCCCGTGGTTGTTTTGCATCTTGCATCTCTTGTTCGCGATTATTGCACTATTGTTATATCCAGTAAGGATGCCCAAATATGCTACCTATATTTCCATGTCATATACCCTAACCTAATACACCAAGTGTTGAAATGTACCAGCCTGAGCTGGGAGACTTCAATGGGACAACTAGGATATGGTCAAGTATTCCTTTAAAGGTTCATCAACTAGGGCAGTTTCGAAGATTTGGTCGCAGCAGTGCTGGAGGTACTATTACTTGGGAATAGCCATCTCCCAAGAGATAGAAAATGTGGAAGGAGAGGGGGAAATATGTTAGTAGAAGCCAGGATATAGGATTATATCCTGGCTTCTACCGCCGAAGCGAATAAATAATGTGCACCTTGTATCCATCCTGTGGACGGTAGGATAAAAGCAAATGGGTATACAAAAGGCCTAAGAACTAGGCCCAAAAAGGGTGGGTTAACAGGAGTACACCGGGAGCTATAATAGAATAAATGAGGAAGTGACTTGTTTACAAGCCAACAGAATCCTTTGATTAATCAACACTTAAATCTCATTCCATTTCTACCATTATTAATTATACACCATTTTTACTGTCATCGGCGGTGTCAACAAATGTAGAAGAAAGGGGTAATATCCCCACCATTTATGCTGAAAGAGATGCTGGTTTCTTAGTCAGACAAGTACTCTGCGAGGAGAGTGATATCCCTTCGAAAGGGATTAGGCACCTGTGGGGAGACTGGCACCCTGCGGGGAGACTGGCACCCTGTGGGGAGACTGGCACCCTGTGGGTAGCCTGGCACCCTGTGGGGAGAATGGCACCCTGTGGGGAGAATGGCACCCTGTGGGGAGAATGGCACCCTGTGAGGAAAATGGCACCCTGTGGGGAGAATGACACCCTGTGGGGAGAATGGCACCCTGTGGGGAGAATGGAACCCTGTGGAGAGAATGGAACCCTGTGGGGAGAATGGCACCCTGTGGGGAGAATGGCATCCCTATCAAAAAAAAAAAAAACGCTCCTACCCTTAGGCACAACCAACTTACACCTCCCCACCCTCTTAAGGTGACACAGCGTCGGGAGAGAGGAAAGAAGTAATCGAGAGAGGTAGCAGAGAGGAAGGAAAGAAGTAATCGGGAAAGGTAGCAGAGAGGGGGAGTTACATTTCTTATTTTAAAGCAGGGAAAATATTTGCAAGCAGCTTGGCACTAGTGCCAGTGTAGGTCGCATCTGTGTGGCACTTGTATAAAGGCTGTCTCTCTCTCTCATAATATATATATATATATATATATATATATATATATATATATATATATATATAT